>OV725079.1:159214659-159339871 GCA_928085145.1 Nezara viridula | reverse complement strand
GTCTCGTGTGTCTTATTCTGAGTGTAGTCATGACGACCTCCTTTAGATACCCCACCGTTTCAGTTTTTTATAATTTTTAGCCTAGACTGCCATCCATCTTTAATTTCTTTTTCGAGGAGTTTACTTAAGTCTGATGGAGTAAAATAGCTTTAACACGTCCAGCGGCCTTTCTTGCAGCTCTATCTGCCACTTCATTCCTTACGATACCTCCGTGACTTGGAGCCCACACAATTGTCAATGTCGTACCTAGGTTTAGCAAATGGTTAGGTAGAAATTGATGTAGGAAACTTAAAATTTAGGTTCTTTAACGAGTTTAAAGAACTCATCAGGTAAGAAATATGGATGTATAATCCAAGTTAAACCATGGTGAAACTGCGGGCACAACTAGTTAATATTTGTATAAGGTATAGACTCACTTGCAATATATAAATATGAAGAGAGCCAGAGATAAGGTAATCAAGGACAGGGTGTAGCCAACGGAGTATATCACTGTGGACATCTCCGTCATTGCCGCGTCGAGCGCCATAAAGTCCCTCTCCAGGCAGTTTCCATAGTTGGTCAGGTTCCAATCGCCGTTCGAATCGCAGAACTTGGTTGCGTTTTCTGGAACAACAAAGAAACAACATCAGCCCTATATTTAAAAATATAAGAAAAATTGGATATGATAGGAATTCTCAAAGAAAATATTTATGAAAGAAAAAAAAAATATATAAAGGTAAAATTATATTAAATTCATTCATTCACCGAAAATACCGTTAGTGATTATAAAAATATTTCATTGTCCCGAACATTTAGTTTTCTTCCTATCCATATATGTTTGAACATATAAATGTATTTATAGATCCATTACTAAATAACATATTAGTTATTTTTTTGAGAAAGTTAAACTTCAGACATTAACAATATTACTAATATGAAGTGTTTTAATAGCCGTTGAGAATGTCCACTTCCTATCATATCTTAAATAAAAATAGCTATTTTCACATTTTTAAAAGATAATTAATTATTTATTTAAATTTTAACCTTCGAATTATTTAAATTTATTTTCTAGTATCGACCCAATACTAATATTAATTAATCGAAATTAAAAGAAATTAAACCCCACTGGTTAAAACGGGAAACATCTCACCGATCATTACGAAAAGAGGAGACAGCCCTTTGCAGACTGCGAATTGGACACTGTGAGTTCTCGCACTCCTTCCTACTAAGAGGACTTGATCCTCCGACCTGCGAGAGCTGCAATGTCCAAAGGACAGTAAAGCACATTATTCAAGACTGCCCTACATTTGAATCTACAAGGAAAAAGTTAGACATGGCACAGAGTCTAAAAGAAAACCTGCAAGACAGTGAAAGTGCAGTAAATAAAACTTTAAGGTTTTTAAAACTGATAAAACTCTACAACAAAGTGTAATACAAAGGTGTTACCAATGACCCTACAGGGTAGAGGCAAACAAACATCAAATAAAATAAAAATGAAATAATATTAAAGGAAAAATCAGAAGAAGGTTCCCCTCGAAAGGAACATCTAATTAGTATATTCTTGGACCTAGAAACTTACACTGTTCTTAATCGCCATTAATGAATTGGCTACGATTATTGAGAAACCAACGAAAGCTGTTTTATTCGCACACGATATCCTGCTGTTAACACACGGCAAATCAATCGATTTTATTGAATGGAAGGTTCAGGAAGCCCTAAACAAAACAGAGGAATGGTCGAGGAGTAGTGGTTTCGTAATTTCGGCATTGAACACAAATGCACTGGATATTTGCCGCTTGAGAGGTTGCACGCATAACTCTGCATAACATGGTTGAGATAAAATAACATAACGTTTGTTGATGACCGTAAATATTTAGGCATGTTTCTAGACAAGCGCTTAACTTGGACGAACTATATTAAATATCTAAGGGATAGTTGTTCAAAAAGGTTAGGGCTACTCAAGTGCCTTTCGCATTCAATTTGGGAGCTGATAGACTGTCTCTAATGAGGATCTATGTGGCTGCGGTTAAGATGGATTATGGCTCAATCATTTATGGTTCTACTAAAACATGCGCTCTTAAAATGCTAGACGTCGTGGACAACTGTGGAGTGTACAGAACATCACCAGTAGAAAGCATATACATTGAAAGTGCAGAGCCTTCCCTAAAAATAAGAAGGTCATATCTCCTCGCGAAGTACATTGCGAAATTGGCGTCACTTCCGAAGCATCTATTAAATATGATTGGAGAGACCTCATCCGAATAGAGAATCCAGAGGAACATGACAGAACGAAGATTAATTGAATCAATCACATTCCTGGACAAAAATATGAATTTACTATCTATTCAAAAAATTCCAAACAATATCAAACCTCCTTGGTGCCATTGTGATACTTATGTAAATATATCACTATCTATGGCTTTCAAAGGCCAGGTGTGTCCTATAGAAATTCAAAAAATGTCCTTGCTGCTTTTAGAAGGTTTTTGATCGCCCAAGTGATGCCTTGCCAACTGAGGCATTCATTGGATTGCAAATTCCATTCATCTCAACTTCCTTGCCTTTATATTGTTACGATCTTTAATTTAGGAAAATAGAACTTGCCGGATGCTCAGTGGAGACGGCAGTGTCGCAAAGAAAAAAAATAAGAAAATTAATAAAAGAGTCAATTAAATATTAATAACTATCTAACAGGCGCCTCGCTAGTTAATTTGTTGAATTTGGAAAATAGCGAAAACCATAAAAAAAAAAAAAAAAAATTTAATTTAAAAAAAGGAGATTTGGACGCGGAGAGAGCTACGAACTCGGAACCTATGACTTAAAAAACGGATTTTAATTAACCTCACAACCTATCGAAGCTTCTAACTGGGTTAGTATTCATTTTCTCTAATCCCTCGCATAGGGTTTTACAATTCCTTATCAAACCATAAAAAAAAAGATATAATATATATATAAAACGTGATAACAAACTGCAGAAAAAGAAGAAAATAAAACTGGCTATTATTAATACTAATGATTGAATTTACTTATTTCTATTGATTTAAATAACTGTTAAAGGAAATGAAAATTATAAACAAGTAATTAGATTTATAAGAAAACAAGGAAGATACAATTAACTTTAATTATCAAAGAAAAGATTATAAAATTATTATAGAACTAAGCATTAACTTACAACTATATAATAAACCAATTACAAATATTATAATATATATTCATATTTACAAAATCGCAATGCCGAACTTTGTCCAATTGACACATAGGTTATCTGAGGAATGGGGATCTTATTCGAACTAGCGTCGTCAGGATCTACCTTCTCAAGCTGTGAAATGTTCATTCCCCAACTTGTTTTTTAAAACACTTTATTCAGAAATATTACAGTTTGTCACAGTTTAAGGACACTTATAATAGAGTTCAGAGATTACATTCATACCGTATATACAAAAATATAAATAAATAAAGTAATAACAAAAGAATAAGAAGAAAGAACAAAAGAGTAAAGAAAAAAAAAATATATATATACACATAAGTAAATAAAAATAGAAATAAAAGTAAAACAAACACCTTATATAAAACATACCGTACATTATTTACAATTTGCCAGGTGATCTCCGAACCAATCCTGTCCCCTCCACATGTGGAGGGAAAAGGGAGGCTTAGGAGATACCTACGCTTCTCCCTCAGCTACTTCACTGGTATTTTAAACCAGCGGAGGATGAGTAAGAGCGCTACAGCCACAGACACTCATGACTTGAGTGGAGAATCTGGCCATTGCTAGAACTCCAAAATATCCATATTTACAAAAGGTCTCGTGGCCACTGCCGCTTTAACCTACGAAGGGGATTGTAGAGATGGGTGGTGCTTGATAGGGATTGTACAACGGGATTTGGGTGATGAGAAAGGTTCTGGTGAAATTTGGAAAATTTGGCTGGGATAAGATCAAGAATAAATGGGATATTAAGGTCATGGTGTAGGGTTTTATTGGTTACATAGAAGGGAGCATTGACTATTGTACGGAGGACTTTAGACTGAAAGGATTGAATGCGTTTGATGTTAGAAAATTTGGCTGTTCCCCATAGTTTTAGTCCGTAAGTCCAGATGGGTTTCAGTATTGTCTTGTAGATCAGTAATTTGTTTTCACCAGAAAGTTTAGATTTTCTATTCAGTAGTCTATATAGCTGGCCATATCGTCTGTTAAGTTCCTGTCTTTTAAGTCGAGTATGTGGATTCCATGTTAGTCGTCTGTCTAAGAGAAAGCCAAGATACCGGACTGTATCTGAGAAAGGAAGCTGGATGGAGTTAAAATAAACTGGTGGGCAGGTATTACGCCGAAGGGTGAAGGTAATGTGTTTACATTTAGATTCGTTTACCTTAATGCGCCATTTCTTACACCAGTGTTCAATCAGGAAGAGGTGCCTTTGTAAGTTTGCGGACGCTGTTTCAGGATCTGAGTTGGAAGAAAGGATAGCAGTGTCATCAGCGAAAGTTGCCAGGAGGGTATCGGGATGGACAGGAATATCAGCCGTAAAGAGAATGTAAAGGATGGGGCCCGAGACGCTGCCTTGAGGAACGCCAGCCTCAATTGAGTAACAGTCGGAGAATTCGGTGCCACAGCGAACTCGGAAGGAGCGGTCGGAAAGATAGGATCGGAGTACTAGGTATAAGGACTGTGGTAGGTGGATTTTAAGCTTGAAGAGTAATCCGGCGTGCCATACCCGATCAAAAGCTTGCGCTATGTCCAGAAATGCACCCGAGCTTGCTTTCTAGGGTTGAGGATATATGGTCAACAACTCGGAGTCCTTGTTGGACAGTGGAATGTTCCCCAACTTGTAAAATCAAGCGGCACTCGTCGCTGATCACAGGTTCCTGATCACAGGTTCTTGGAGAGTAAAAGAAGAATCCGGTGTACACAGTAAAACTAAAGTATTTCACACACAAGATCCTTAGCATGCCTCAACACTCGCGAGGTACCACCATCTCTCTCTAAGCTGTCTTTTGTTTTTCCTCCCAATCATCTGTTGGTCATTCCAATCCGAAATAAAATGAATAAGACTTATTATCAACTAATACTTATTATTAAAACTAATACTAAATACTTAATTTTATACACTGCTATTCTAACTTCACACAAAAATCCTACTATCGCATCAATTTCCCTACAAAACCATCCTCATTATGTTGAAAAGTGGTTTGAAAACTAGAGAATCAAAATTAATAGTACAAAATCCACCCACATTAGTTTCTCTCTTAGGAAATCCTCATGTCCACCCATAACGATTGCCAATAATCCAGTGCCTTCAAAGAACTATGTACGGTACCTTGGACTCTACTTAGACAAAAGACTTACTTGGAACATACATACGAAATTAAAAAGACAAGAACTTACCAGACAATATAGCCAACTTTCACATCTTCTGGACTACAGATCTTCACATAACTTACGAAACAAGCGACTGATCTAGAACATCTTACTGAGACCAATATGGACATATGGAGCAGAACTTTGGGGTTCAGCAAAACAAACACACAAACAAACAAAATACAAACAGCACAATCAAAAATTTTACGAAAAATTGTTAACGAACCTTGGTACATTTCAAACACTACTATACATAATGACTTAAGCACCCCAACAGTAAAATCCTACATCCACGACAAATACACTACATTTCATTCTTCAACCCAAAATCACTCCAATCCTCTGGTTCTTTCTATCTCCTGCTCCCTGTTACCTGAGCAACGAAGATTAAGAAGAAAATGGCCAAGAGACCTACTACATCAATAAAAACATCAACATAAAAAAATCAAGCAATTACACCAAGACAATAAAAATACAACAAATTTGCTAGATGCGAAGCATTCACGTGCAAATTGCATAAAATAAAATATAAATAAATAAATATTTAACCCTCTTCGAGGTAAAACTAATAATTATTTTACGAACTATTTTTTTTTTTGTATTTTATTTTTCGTCACAAACTCATGAGATACTGATTGACCAATTCCTGTAAAATTTTTAACTAGACCAGTCCTAACATATGGTTTGGAGTGTTGAGCGATATGAAGTATTCTAGAGGAAGATCTTCGATTTGAGCCGACTATTAAGTACAAACGAGGAGCTGAAGGAGCTATATCAAGATACCAATAACGTGAGGATAATAAGGATTGACAGATTAGGATGGGCTGGACACGTTCGCCGCACGCAGCAGGAGATTATTAGAACAGCGAATTCACAAAACCAATCGGGTAGGCAGTCCAAAACATGGGTTCAGATCACCTGATGGAGTAGTAGGAGACGCCCAAGCTATCCTTGGAGTCCACGATTACAAGGCTACTGCATTTGAACGAGATGACTGGAGACTGAAGTTGCAGGAAGCCTTGACTACACAAGTTGTAACGCCATCAAAAGAGAAAGAAGTTCCTATATGCAGTTGTTTATTGGTCTTTGTCCATGTGTTAGTACTCTGATCCCAGATCGTTCCGGTTTTGATGAGAGTTAGTGTTCAATCCTCGCAAAACTGTTTAAAATGAAACTGGTTTTATATATTGCCAGTTGTTTCATATGAAGACGCTACACAACAACGAGTGCCTCAATAAAAGGTAAACAGCCACATGCAAGGCCAAAAAGAAGATGGATAGATAGAATCAACAAACATCAGTTCCAAGGATTAGGGCATTAAAATTAGAATAAAAAATTAAAATATTCTATGATTAATAAGTTTAAAAATTAGAATATATACCAGTAACATTAATTTTACTAATAAGTACCAATAAAGTCGGTAAAGTTTTATAAGGTTTGGACTGATATAGGAAGACATCTATTTGCAAATTTAGGTTATGAAAGGATAGGTAAAAATAGTGAAGCAGAAGGTATTGCAAAGTGAGAAGGGCATTGAAGTAACAGACAAAAGAAAGAGTGGGAATAAATGTTTAGGAATGAATAAAGCACGATATGTGAAGAATTGTAGTTCGCTAGGCAATTGTGTATTAATCTGAAAACCGAGAGTGAACAGATTAGATCTGAAGAAGATCAGAGAAACAGAATGGAAGGCGTGATTGGATAACTTTTTATACGAAGGACGACAGGAATATTTACGAGGTTGAGATGGATACAGTTAATGCAGAATGTTTATCGTAGGTCACCCTTTGTAAATGAAGATTTGCGGTTTGAGAGGGTAAACATCGTCTGTATGATTTTATCTTTTATCCTTTAAAGTATTTTGTAAACAAAAACAGGCGTTTTTATTAAACCTTTCTCATAGGATCATATATTTGTTTGGAGTTCTGTAATGGTTATTTTGATTTAATAAAATTAGCGAAGTGTTTCAAATTAAGTCATTATTACCCGACTAAGCGAAGCAACACGAGGATTATGAGTTTGAATTGTCCGCTAAAAGCTATGCAACGATTTTTTGAGCGAACGGCTTGATCACGTTTTAAGTTTGATTTCATAAATTATTCATTATGATCCTCTGAGTGTTTTGAAATCGAAGCGATTCGAGAGTTATGTGCCTGTGTTATCCAATAAAAAGTATATAGATATTTTTTGAGCAAACGACTGGATCAATTTTTGTGTTTAATGGCTTAAATTATTCGGTGACATCCCGTAAGTGTTTTGAAACAATTTGAGTAAAAATACTGGACTGTTATTGAATAAAATGCGTTTGATAAATTTTCTAAAAGTTACACAAAGATTTTTTGAATGAATGACAGGATTGATTTTTAAGTTTTATTACTCGAAAACAATATGAATAACAACGTGAATACTTAAAAACCATTTGAGCTCAAAGCGCTGACACGTGTTTAATCGCTAAAACGCTATTCACTAAAATGTACGTAACGATTTTTGGAACGAACAGCTGGACCTATATCAGTGGTTTAAATTTTTCAGCTAGATAACGTGAGTATTTTGAAACAATTTGAGCTCGAAGTATTGACAAACCACTGTATAACAATTTCGGTTCTCTTCAGTCAGTAAAGATATCTAATTTAAAAATATATATATACGAAACAGCGTTTTTTTGTAGCAAAAATCTATACCAGCACCATTTTTCTATTTTTGAATACATCTTGAAGTGCCAATCCTTCAGAATGTAATAACTACAATGATATTGTTCAGGAATATGTGTTTCTTGTTAAAAACGTAAGGCACTGCTTGGGTGGCACTTTTGAGGATTCTAATCTTCCGCGATTTTTCGGCTTATAAAACTAAATAAATAGTGAAAGAATCTAGAATATGAGACCGTATTTTTCACTATACATTAAGGCTCCGGGAAAATAGATTTTCTTCCACGTATTGGTGCATGTCGAAATATGAAAGACTTGAGTATTGTTCGGGTTATATTAAACATCTACGAAGATGTTTAAGCAGATATGGAAGTTCATCTACCCCTGAAGTGTGAATAGAATTTCCCGATTTGGAAAGTCAAATATTTATTTTTAGTTGACCCGTAAGAATAATTTTCATAATATATTGGTCAGTGAACAAACGATAAAATAACATATAAATAAGTTAGTACAACGTATTATGAGATGGAGGAATAAATATTATTTTTCTCTGTAAAATTATAATATTTCACTCATAGCAATGGACAGTTTTTTTATAATCCCTATCTTTTATTTAGCTGATTTTTATGATTATTTTGGTTGTATGTGCAATTCATTAATTAACATTTAATAACCATATGTGTAATCCATCATTAAATTGCATACTTTGTGAGCTTTGCGCAAGTTTTTTTGTTCTTATATTTTTCCCTAACATTTCGGAGTGATGTAACTATTTTCCCAACTGAAGGAGAGTTTAGAATTTAAAGTGATTTGGAATTGACGTACATAAAGCGTGCAAATAAAAAAACAAAAAAAAAAAACTTTGAGAACTAATTCATTAGGATTCAATATCCCTAGTATAAGATTGTACACATTATATTTCAGAGCTTTAAAACGCAGGTAATGATGTTCGCCTCAAAATATTTAAAACAAAATTCATCCAGGTTTCAAAGTTTTGAAATCATGATTTGTCACATCTCCTTGAAATCCCTTTTGTTTGATACTTCTTTCATCAACATCCATTGCCGCTGAGATTCGGAAAAGGATCTATACTAAAATGTTATATATATAGTAGATTGTTAAAAAATATAAAAATTGAGTTGTAAAAGATGATAGTTCAGAAAAGAATAATGACTCGTTAGTGTTCGCTTTATAAGTTGTTAATTCGATATATAATAAATATCGATTTAGGAAGATGTGGTAATAAGAGCCGTAAGTTCTAAGTTCTATCGCCCAGCCGTCAAATTGGTTACTGATTGCAGCCTATCATCGCACTGCCCAACTTTCCTAACTTCTCCCTTCATTGCATTATTAGTCCGGAGATTCCTGATCAAAGTATTGATCTTAACACGATACCACTAACACGATAGTATCGATTCATAAAGCCTTCCTGAAAAGCTCCAGAAACTAATTTATCAGATCTTCAATTGAGTCCTTTATTTGCACTTAAATTGAACCTTAATCGTTATTAACAATTTTTCAAAGAAACGTGAAAAACTATATTTTCAATTGTAATTGTGGTCGGCTTAAAAAAATATTAGTTTTCTGTCTCCATCAAAACCCAACGAGTGATTTTTATTAAGGAAGATAAGGGTAATAAACAATTTTTTTTTTATTTTAATTTTTTTTTTTTTTTTTTTTTTTTTTGTTCTTCCCTACCTCGCCGTTTAGGCTATACGGGATTTTCCCGGGCCGAAGGGTGGGGGCGGGGAATTTAAAATCCCCTCTGGCACAGGGATGCGAACTCGTACTTGTCTCTCAAATCTTCATATATCTGGTTGCCAGGCGACTCGCGGTGCAGTGCACACGCTTTAGCCTATTCGGCCACCCCGCCCCTTAATAAACAATATCTGACAAGTTTCATCTTTATTTGTGAATGTTGGGTTCAATCCCTAATTTTACTGGACTATATCTTGATAGAACAGCGCTATCTTTTCCCCGAGGGACTGCTGGCAAGGTTAGTTCCAAAGGATGAGAATGGACGTTGGCAGCTTGAGGGCGCTATCTAAGTAAGATGTCCTACACTTCTCGGAACTGACACTTGTCAACTACTTGGTGTGATCACGTTACTATCGCAAGATACAATGTCCAAAATAGCTAAGATAATAAAAAAAAAAAGTTTGCCAAGTAAGGTCAGTATAGCTTCCTCACCGTTTTCATTATATATTACAAGGTATACAATTTTTCGTATGAGAATAAAATCTCTGGGAGAAGCCGATTTGGAAATACAGTTACCCTTCAAAATTCAGCAAAAGAGTGCCATATTTGAAGATTCCATATTGGATTATCCTTAATATAAAAAAAAAAAAATAAAAATAATGCATACTGAATATGAGTTTCAATACTGTTAATGCAAACGGTCTTATGTAAAAATTTATTGTTTTACAAGAGTGCATGAAAACTCACTATTTCTTTATGCTTTATTAGTATAATTTCCTATTTTATTGTCATCTGATATTTTCCATAGTAGCAGACTACTTATATCAGTTGCAGACTACAAAATGTCACCTTTAATACAAATAGAATAAAAGTTGAAAATTTTTACATACGACCTTTTGCACTAATAGTAGTGATGCACACTAGGGGATCCAGATTTAATTTTCGGAGGGGGGGGGAGGGGAGGGGAGCTTCAGCCCGAAATATTTTTTTTTCATATACATATAACGATAATTAATTTGAAAAAAAACCCTGCAATTTGTTTCACAATGGTTTATTATTTCCAAACAATTATACATCTAAAGTAACATTACCTTCCTAGTTATAAATAAAAGGCGATTCCAATTATTGGACTATATAACTGGAATAACCTTATAATGATTGGACATATAACCTTTGTAGTAGAACATCTAAGAAACAACTAGGGACCATATCATTGCTTCTAATTGTCCGATATTAACGATTTTTTTTTTGTTTTAGGAAATTCCATAAACTTTTAAAAAACCATTCGTTTAGGCGCTACAGTCTATAGGAACGCGTGCAGTATAGTAGTGAATATATAAGAGGAAGTAGTGGACAGAATTCCATAAAATTGACACTAAATTATTTCAGCAATGTCTAACTTTTATCCAACTTTGAGCTAAATCGAACGAGCCCTTTCTGAAATATTGGCATATCTAAAAAAATACGTTTGCGCGGGCGTAAGCGGAAGTGCTAGACGGAATTTGATAAAATTGATATGGAACCATTTAGGCACAAATTCGCATAATTCCTGAAACTTTCATGAAAATCGGATGAACGGTACTAGGTGATAAACCCGTAACATCGATTTGACTACGGACAGACAGACAGACACCGAACCAAATTTGATCCTTGATGTCTGAAACGTGAAACACGAGTGAAAATTTTCGATTCTGAGCACAATTTTTTTTTTAATCTGTCGCACCACCACAATGCTTACCTACCTTCAGTAGTGAGGAAGCAAAAAAAAAAAAAAAAAAAAAAAAAAAAAAAAAAAAAAAAAAAAAAAAAAAAAAAAAAAAAAGCAGTGATTGAAGTAAGATATGTTATATTATTTTTTCATAAATTCAATAATTGAATGAATTTTGATATTTGGCAATTTATGTGCTGAACGTCTTTTTTTGTAACTGTGTTACATTTTAAGGCCTCATTGTAATTGTATGTGTTTATATTAATACATACTTTAAATATTACTATATTTCATAGAATAATCTGATTAAGATAGAAGATGTATTAAAAGTAAAAAAAAAAAAAAAAAAAAATTGACCGAAAATTATAGACAAACCTAAGCAATATAAACAAGCATCAATTCACAGTAAAAATATTTAAGAGCTCTTGCCCGCTAGAAAAGGAGTTGGACGCTCTCCAATAGCCCTTAAGCTAACGATCGGCTAATGGACCTCTTCTGGAACGGACCATTAAACTAGAGCCCACATTTTCTTAATATGGACTTTTGGAGCCTCTGGAATATCTTTGCCACTTAAAGAAAAATGAAAACGACATTAAATTAATGCCATTTTAAACGAACTATTTACAAACCAACAATGACATATTTTTAGAGCCGGAGGGGGTGTTAGTCACAATTTTAGAATAAAAATAGACAGGTCACCATTTTTCGATTTTCGCTTATATCTTAAAAAAGGTATATGGTATGAAACATTCTTTTTATAGTAAATTAAAGTTTATAAAATTATCTAATAATTTTATTTTATAGGTTTTATGAGAATTCTTAACCGTTTCCGAGCTACACGCTCGGAAAAAGATGACATTTTCGAAAAAAAAAACATTTTGCCTCACATTTTTCATCAAACATTCCTTTATATCTTCTATGATATTCATCAGAGAAAGAAATTCATTTTAGATAAGTTGTAGAGATTTAAATTACCTATTAGAATATGCTAATTAATCTCCAACTAGTCTATGGCTACAGCTATTTTAAAATGTTTCTTAAAATGTTTTCATTTTCAAAAAAAGTTGTTTTTATCATATCCTTGACCCAAAAATCTTGCACGAGTGTCTAATAATATGTGTAGTCACACGTAAAATCTAATTTTTTTTTTACACGAATCGGCCACCAAGGACCACGCGAATATCATTAATAAAATTCAATTATTAATTCAATAAAGTAGAAAAAAAAGGTATGTTAATTGAAAAATTTAATGTTGTATTTTACAAATAATAAAACTCTCATGATAATTTTATTCTATTTTGTTACATATATATATATATATATATATATGAATATATATAATTTTTTGTATAACTTATTTATTAAGAAATATTACAATATGTCACAGTTATAATATTATAAAACATTTTATAATGTTCAGAGAGCTCATTCACACTCTATATTTTGTTATGTCAAATTAATACAACTATAAACCTCATTATTATTAAGTAATTTGATGAATAATTAAGAGCATTTTTCTCTAAATGCGTCTACATACAGAATGCGATATATCTCGGCGATATGAAGATGTAGTTGTATTACTATCTATTATAGATTATTACTGCGTTATAGCAGTCCCTCAGAGCACGATAATCCACAGCGATACGGGCAAAGTATGTCGTATCGTCGGAACTGTTTTCAATAACATCAATATTACAGACACAAATTTGGATGAATTCAGGCTTTATGGTTATATTATGATAATAACTTTTTTTTTAAACGTTTATTTGTTCCTTTGTATAATAATATGTGTAGACACGCTTTAAATCCTGTTATTAAATAAAGGAGAAAACAAAAAAAGTGATAATTGAATTTTTTTAAATTTTATTATTTTTCTACTTTATTTAATAACTGGATTTAAAGTGTGTCTACAAATATTTTGATAAAACTGTGTAAACAGTTAGATAGGCTCTACGGCCCACAATTGTATTATCTTTATTATATAAAGGGACTTGTACCAGAACAAATAAATCATATTATTATTGTATAATATATATTTACTATCGATTATATATAATATATTATAAAAATTTGTATGTAAATGTATATGTGTTTTATAGTTTTCAATTCGTTTATAAGACGTGAAATATTTTTTTAAATTGTTCATATTATTCATGGAATAAATTTTGTTTTATGAACAATTCGAGAGGTTTATTTAGCAAAATTTTGAAATTTAGACTGTTTCAGGTTATTTTTTCCGCAAGTCTTTTTTTAAATTTGGACCAGATGCCACGGAGAAGACGAACCTTGATGTAGTTATAAATTTTCCCATCCACGTCAGAGATTAGATAGGAGCTCTTTGTAGTTATTTTCGGTAGAAGTTTATTGGGGCGTAAGATCACAAGGGCCCTATACCTCTACCGTAATTATAGTTAGCCAAAGTGTGTTGTGGGAAGGGGGGCGGAGGGTGGGCGAATTATATTTAAAGAACTTGAACTTCATCGAAGGTCGGACGATTCTCGTTGGATTGAGGAAAGTAGTGGATATAGCACAGGTTGGGGCCTCAAGGCCACATGTGGCCTAGCTTTGGTTCCTGTCGGTTTTTGTACGATCTTCATTAGTCTATTACTAGATTTAATTAACATATGATTATTCAGACTAAGAAAATTTGAAAATAAAATTGTATTGAATATATGTAAATGGGTGTGCATTTACTTACAAATAAAAATAGCAATAGTAAAACATAAAACAAATGTTGCGGTCTCCATTATCACTTCCTAACAATAATACGACCTCTTATAAAAAGATTCTTTACCTGCAATTTGCAAGACCAAGACCCAGGCCCCCTAACTGTTGCAAGACCAAGACCAGGGGACTGGTTAGAAAAGTCGATTTTTTAAATAAAATTTAAGGGAGAATAGTTACTAATACTCGAAAATCTTAGTTACTATATGTTAATAATTGGTATAACCAGTATACTTTAGCATTTAACTCCTCTAATTTTTCATTCAATTTTAGTTAGGTCTCTTCTATCTAAACAATTACAGCAATATCTCTATAGTAATAAGCTAATAAGTAACTGCAAGAATGTTGCAAGACTGAATTTGCAAGACCGAGACTCGTCTCGGTCTCGCATTCGGGCAAGAATAATTCTAAACTATATATGAATATTGATAACCAGAAATCATAAACTATGTCTTTTGTTCACAAGTACAAATACCATTTGATCACCAATTGTTTTATTTATTTTATAATTGAAATTTACGACGTTTTTGGGGAAGTGATATAGCCACTTGAAGTCATTTTGTACCATAATCATGTCAACATTCTTCTTCATTTGTTTCAGTGAAGAACAAATATGTCAAGTATGGTCTTCCATCGTCTTATCAAATTTACTTCGAGGGAATGTGCATACGTGATTGCATATTGTCGTTTTATATTTTTGAGGTAAAATATTGTATATTTGACTCATTTCTAAAAATTATCAAAAATATTGTTACTTATAAAATAATTGTTCGATTTTAATGATTTTTCAATAAGGAAAGGTAACGCATAACTTAGACCTCAGGTATGCTTTGAAGATTTATTTCCTTTGTATTAAGGTCCTTAACTTTGAAGATGCAGGATCCAGGATACTGGAGCTGGCATTGACAGCCTTCGAATATTAGCATATCCTTTCAGCCACAGGTGTCATCCCAATACACTGTTTTCTGGAATGGTGTCCCATTTCTTTATTTTTATTCTGATGTTATTGTCTTTGAGAACAACATTATATGTCACATACCTACTCCGACACGTTTCCGACTTTAACAAACACATAAAATTTATATGCTAACGTTTTATAATTAATCAAAATAATAATAGACTAAAATTAAATAAAAGGATAAGGACCTGTGAACCACATGTTAAAATGAAACGCAAGACCAAACAACTGAAAATAACATACTCTCTTTTTCTTGTAGACATATGAAAATACGTTTCCCAGATTTACGATTCAATAAAAAATACTCACATGTAAAACTACAATCTTTTCAAGCACAATTTTAAGAGTAATAACAGCTGCTTCTTGATATTTGCAGAAAAAAACTTTACTTTTTTTTTTTCGGTCCACCCCTTCCTCGCCGTTAAGGCTATACGGGGTTTTCCCGGGCCAGGGAGTGTGGGCGAGGATTTAAAAGACTCCCTCGGCACCGGGATGCGAACTCGTGACTACTTTTCTATCATTTCATTGACATATCAAGTTGCCGGGTAACGGCGGCCATTTCCGCCACCCCGCCCACGAACAAAACTTTACTAACCGCCTTACAACAAACAACAATCGAACGAATCATACGTACTCCCATAAGCGTAGACTTTTATTTCTGGTGAGAGACCTCTCCCCACCTCCAAAAAAAAAGTTTATCTTATGTATAAAAATTATGAATGGCGATTCAGATAATCAGCATCATTATTGCATAATTTTATTAGAAAGAAAATATACATACGTATGTTTGTACTCTATACATTAGTTTTTTTTTGCGTATAGGTTATGGGTATATTTTAAAATATGTTAACAAAACAATTGAATATATTGCATATTTATATTTAAAGGATTAAGGCAGTGAGATGAACTATACATTTTTCTGATGCTTCGAATTTCTCTCGGGAGATGTGATAAAATCATCACATAAAAATAGAAGAGTGCTCATGAATAATTCATAAAGTCGTAGAATACGTTGTTACGTACAATTATCAGGATTATGTGGTTAAAATGTTGCGTAAAGTATATAGTCCAAAGAATATTAAAAGGATATCACCGAATAATCATAAGCAAACTTTACTAAAATAAAAACTATATAGTATATAAGATAAATAAATAATAAAAATCTTCTGATTGGAAAAAATTAAAGGAAACAGAGTTCTTGTACAATAATGTAAATAACCTGTTGAAGGTTTAATTTTAAATATTTCTTTTTGGCGGGAATTATCAATATTCTTTTCCGTTTTATAGGGGGATAGGTTATTTACACTCGTGAATATTAGATCTCCGGCACTGGATATAGACTTTTTGAGGATGTTTAACGGCTGTTGGGAATTCCGGAACTTAATACTTTTGTGACACTGAGTGAGAAGAAACAATAAGAATAGATATATATGAAATGTGGGACTTAGTAAATACACTAAGATTATCGATATGAGACTTTTCAATGAACAATTTGTCCACTGCACAATTGAGTACAATTCATCGTGCAACCTCATTCACATTCCTATATATTCCTTCTCATTCCCTCAAACAATGTCACATAAAGCAGTAAATAATGGGAGCTATCTACTACAATAAATTAAAAAAAAAAACTACTTGAATAAGAGGTTAAAGGTCTGTGATAATTATATCTGATTTATCATACCGCCACTATGATTTCTGTTTTACCTGTCACTTTCACCGCCACTATTCTTGTATTTTTTGTCGTGTAAAAAAAAAACGTTTTTTTTAGAACTATATGTATGCAATGTGAGCAGCACTGGGGAAGGCTAACTGACTGGCTTCCCCCCTCCATCCGAAGACAATATTTCTTAGCTACGTTCCTCTACCAAATCATCAACAACCATCGTCCTTCTTACGCCTACAACCTTCTCCAGTTCAAATTCTCAGTTCATTCCTTGTCCACAAGATCTCGACCTTCTAACCTTTACATGCCTTCTCACAGATCTGCCTCATTCCAAAACTCCTTTATTGTTCGCTCTGTCATTTTCTGGAATTCCCTCCCTATCAAAATTCGAGATTCCCCATCCATATCCACATTCAAAACCCTCCTATTCCAATTCCTATCCCAAAAACAGTCAGATAGTTGCTAACCATTCGACAACATACATTTATTTCATGCCATTCATTGTCAAATATCAATGCTAAATGATAATGTATTTATATATTAATCAGGCAAGTTATATTGTCAGATTCAGCTTTCTGTTTTCTCAACAGAAACACAAAGCTGATTTTAATAGAGAATTTGATATATTTTTATTTTTTAATCCTTTATTATTTTCTTAAAAGTGTATACTGGTGTATCAGTGCAAATAGCTTTAAGTGTCTTGTCATAGTATTAATTGTTTTGTATATAGAATGTTTAAATATTTATTTTCTTTACATTATTTATTTTTTTCGATTTATTTTATTTTGGCCAGATTTAATCTTTTAATTTTGTTCTATTTTGTTATTGTCAAGGGACTGTGTCCCAGAATGAAGTTATTTTTCTATCTATCTATCTATCTATCTAACTGTCTTCTCAAACCAAAGAGGTTATATGCCATATCGATTAGTGTTGCAACAACTTATTTCTTTATAATTTTGTCCTTTGTTGACTAATATACTATGCGAACTATCATAAACGAACTCTAATATAATACCTACTGGAAGTGTCGTAGTAGACGTCGTTGATGACCTCCTTGCAGGCCTGGGTGGCCAAGTGCCCGGGGGCGGTTGGCCCCCAACAGAGGGCCCCATCGAACTTGGCCCCGCACCAATCAGAGGGTACGACTGCTTGCCAGAGCAGGAAGCACTCCTGCGTCTGCAACTGATATAAAGCCGTTCGTTCATTTAGTATGATATGTAATACATAAATAATAAATTAAATTATAGTATATTATTGTAAAAGAAAATAAAAATATTTCAAAATTAACAGCTACATTAGATAGGGAAATGTAAGCCATATTGATCATTAACTGTACATGCAGGTAAAGTATAAAATAACCCGTCAACGTTCCACCAATTTAGGCACCATCAGGACAGAAAATAATAGAAAGAAAGATGAGATAACACGGCTGGCGGCAAAAAAAAAATAATAAAAAAAAATGAAGAGATATCTAATTAACAATCAAAATACATAAATATGCCATTAAAAAATACAAATAATAATAATAAAAAAAATAAATACAAAAAAGATGCATACATAAAAATCTGGTGTGGTGCATGCATCACCCAACTTTCACTTACTCTTAGCAGAAATAAGTATTTTCAGACAATGCGAAGTGGAAGTAAAAATTATAGACTCTATATTTATTTTTATTTCATTGTGGGTATTTTTATTTGTATAAGTACCCTCATATATATAAAGTTTAATATTTATATCGCTATAATCTATACAATTAAATATAAAATAATTTTCAACAAAAGCATTTATGAAAACCGCATATGTATATTTTCTGAGTCTGTATTATATTAATGTCATGAAACGTATGTGGAAGCGTGTTCTAATCTATCGGGTGAGCTCGTATTCCTTTGGTTCCTCAGTTAAAACTATTCTCCTTTACAATCTCTTATTTCTCCTTAATTTATTTATCAAATTCTTTCATATTTTATATTGGACCATTTTATATATTAGAAATTGGTGTGAAATAGTAAATTGTTTTAAATAAAAAAATATTAAATGTACTTTGGATTAAGCTAATATTGAAAATTAGCCATTTAAGCCCTGTTACAGAACATCGATCAGAATAATAACCACATTTAATTTAAAACTGCCTACTTTTACACTGATGTTCACTTATAACAATAATGCAACAATTATTGATAATTATTGACATACGATCATGAATCGTGTTGATTAGAGGAGTATTACATATGAGTATAACAATGCATTAGATAGACACTAAGGCATCTAAACATGAATTTGATTTTGATTATGTTCGAGTGTTTCGACAGAAGAGGAAGAATTATTTTAAAAGAATGATATATGATGCCATGCATATTGCAAAGAAGTGAAATAATGCTGTTAATTATAGGACTGGCAGTTGAAATTTGAATACATTTAATTTTGAAACCTTGAACATCTTCGAAAAATCTATTTAGTCTAGCTGATTAATTTTGTTTTTAAACTTCTAACCTTCCTTTGACGTGCATCTTATTTTTTTCCTTTCGATTATTTTTTCTTATTATTATTTGTATTTTTTTGTGGTATAGTTATGTATTTTTGTTGGCAATTACTTGTTTTTTCATGTCTTTTTTTTTTTGCTGAGCAGCTGTTTGATTATAACCTTTCTCAGCTATGCTACCTACAAACTCTTTCTTCCAATATATGATTTTGTTTCTCTTGAGTTTGTTTTATTTTCTGATGATGCGAAATTTTATTCTTTGTCTGCATCTTAGAGACACAAGCCTGTTTGAAGATTTTCTCGTTTACATTAAAATTGTTGTTGCAGGATACAACAACTGGATTTAATAAAAAGGCAAAATTGAAAATAAATAAAATTATTTTAAATACTGGACGACTCTATGCAGTCTATAATGTGCTAGAATCTCATAATATTTTAATAAATGTATACAATAAAATTAAAATAGTATTACCTCGAATTGAGATTCAGTTGTCAAATTCTTCAAAACGTTTAAGTTGCTGGCCATTTAAATCTGGAACAAAAGACAAACATTAGGGTAAATGAATATTTTACAAATATCTACTAATATTTAATAATTGAATGACATTAAATAATAAACTTTGTAGAGGGGTTAAAAGCAAGACTTGAAAATAAAATATTTATTTTAATTTTTAATTAGTTTCGGTATCACTGGAATTTTAATTTTAATTTTATTTTGTTATTTCGAAACTGTTTTTCAGATCTTTTATCTAAAAGAAAAAAATGTTGATTATAGGTTCTATTTGTTTAATCAAAATGGCGATCTTAAAAGTGACATTTATTCTTAGCTACTCAACTAATTGAGACATAAGTATCAAGAAATCTATTTATGACAAATTGTAACTCTATTCTAACCTCAGTAACTGCTTTAAAGAGCTTAGATAGCAAGAAATTAATTTTTACCGTATACCTAATACTTTCTTACAAAAGTTTTTAAAATTGTTTTTAAAAAACATTTTTCCTAAAAAGTTTCAACGCCCTGGTTCAGTACGAAACTTCGATGATGTAATAATACTAATAAATAATTTTTTTTTTTTTTAAGAAGGACGATAAACCTACAAAAAGTGATAAATAATTCATCCTTCCAAATAGTGGTTCGTTGAAAAGTTTTCGTTAAAATGTTTGTTAAATCATTAATGTTGTAGTTAAAGTGGCGTTTCCATTTATCTAATAGGTATGGAATCTATTTAAGAAGATTTATTTTTGTTTTCACTTATTTTTCTTATTTATGTACTATTTTTTATTATTATTTTTACTTTATCACTATCAAAAGCAGGGAAGCTTTGTATTCGTGCGAGAGGTTAAAAAAAAGTGTTGTGCTCAGAATCGAAAATTTCTATTCGCGTTTTACGTTTCAAACATCAAGGATCAAATTTGGTTCGGTGTCTGTCTGTCTGTAGTCAAATCGATGTAACGGGCATATCACCAACTACCGTTTATCTAATTTTCATGAAATTTTAAGGGATTGTGCTGGTTGGTATCTAGATGGCTCCATATTAATTTTATTAAATTCTAACCTGCACTTCCGCTTAGAAATTACTTAGTATCAGTTTCATTGAATTCCATTTAATAATTAAAATTTATATAAATAATTGTTAACAATATAATGGCTGGGAAATGTGGAATGCACTGATCATATGGAATGGGAATTAGGTTATTACAATATTGTTATGGGGTTATAGAATTTTAGGTTTTATTCAAAAATTTAATTTATACTGTATTGTTTGGTCGATTCTAAACTTTACTGGCATGGCACTTATTGCCGTTACTTAGATTTCGTGTAATTTTCAGTAAATTTAAAGTAATTTTTACTCTGAAAAAAAAGTCTTATTTCTGATTGTGATTATTTCCATTGAAGTTCAACCAGCTCGTCGTGGTCTCCTTAAAAATCAAAATCGTGTCAACTTCACTCATATTTTTATATTCCAGCTTAAATTAGTTTTGTGCTTACTGAAGAAAAGTATAGGTCTCGTTAACTCCGAACAAACAAAAAGTTGAATTTTTTGTTCCATCCATTTTACGAGTGAAAATATACCTATTAAGTATATATCACTACTGTTAGTGCAAAGATCGTATGTAAAAAGTTTCAACCTTTATTCTATTTTTGACATTATGTAATCTGCAAATGATATAAGTAGTCTATAACTATGAAAAATAGCAGGGGACAATAAGATATAAAATTATACTAATAAATATTAAGAAATAATTAATTTGTTTGCTCTTCTGTAAAACACTCAATTTTTATATACGCAATTATGCATCACTACTCACTAACAGTAGCGAGATACATATTCAGTATGCACTGGATTTTTATTTTTAACAACGAATTAACAAATATGTTTTATTTTAATATATATAGTTATTTCTCTATTATTTGCATATACTGTATGAAAGGACATTTAGCCTTCATACTTATTACCCTTTAAAATTGGCAGATAGTATTCATATTTAATAAAAAAAAAAATTATGGAATGTATGCGAATGCAACAATTGTATTTTCTCCACTAGAAAAGCACCAATCACGATCGTAACTCTTTGAGTTGATACAACGAGTATGTCAGCGGATACAAGGAAAAGCAAACCAACCAGAATGAATGTGCGATGCTATTGTTCCAAGCTGTTACCAACAATACATCATGGCCGTTCCATCAGCTCTGGCTCTGATATGGGTCTGACAGTGCAGTCATGTCGTCCAGGCAGTTATTGTGAAATATATTTACTAGTTACATATTCCTCAGAGGTTATTATTACTAAAATAAGTGACAGATGGAAGATATATACAGATTTAGTATTTTCTCATTACATTTAAGTTCAGTTGTATTGTATTTTTATATGACGTTTGTTAAATTAAGGTCTGAGATAAGTTATAGTAGGGAACTTAAGTGGGGATGGCAGTGAGTCAGAAACACAAATAAAAATCGGGTCGATGCGCAGTGGTCGCAAAGGGTATTATAAAAACGGCAAAAAAACTGTGAGAAACTTGGACAAGATATTTTCTGACATGTTTTCTAAAATGTCGGGCCTTTTGAATTGATAGTAGTCCGTGGTACAGACCTCTTTTTATTGAATTATTAACATACGCCTGAAACTTCATAAATAATTTCATCTTATCGTAACAACTATTTTATTTACGAAAACTCTTAGAATTGGGGCGTTTTCAATCTTGAGGGGGGCAAACTTTGTCAATTTAATTCGGTAATAAAAACTCATAAATACACATTTGATTTCTAATTGGATCGTAAGATAATTTGATCACATAATCGAGAAAAAAACCTGGCCTTAAAAAATATTGAGCCGTTTGGCGTGACCTACACACCAACATTTCAAAATAACGTGGTTATATAGGACAAACGGTCCAATATTTTTGTAGACCTCTTTTATCTATTTTGTGATCAAATTATCTTACCATCAAAGTAAAAAGCAAATGTGCATTTACGAGTTTTATGTGCCTAATTAAGTAGACAAAGTTTGTCACACTCCTGATTGAAAACGCCCCAATTCCAAGAATTTTAGTAAATAAAATATTGGTAGGTTACGATGAGATGAAATTATTTACAAAGTTTCAGGCGGATGTTAATAATTCGATAAAAAGGGGTCTGTACCACGGACTGTTAAGTATTAGAAAGTTTTAGTAGGTACGTTTGCTCATTTATCTTTTATTTGCATCATTTCATCTTCCTTTTTTTCTTTATTTTATTTGTTATTAAATCCGATGTGTTTCTATTGATATCACTATATCTTTTTATTTTCTACTTACTCTTTACAAAATTCCTGCACATACATAATATTTCAATCTTATTTATCTTATCATCATTATAATTCTTTAGTTTCGATCATTTTATGTTTACTTCCTTTCTACGTTAACATATTCTGGCGTCAATTTATAACAATTATCACATCTTATTTTATTATCTACTTATTTCTTCTATTTATTTATAATATTTAATATCCCATTTCATTTCTTTGTTATTGTATTGTCGAAACATAATGATGTTTTTTTTTAATTTGTATTCTCACTGACTGCTTCCCTTAACTAACTTGGTCAAATAAATTACATACAGTCAAGTACTTCTCCACCATTGAGAAAATTTATGGTTTGTGGTCCCTGAAATAAATAGTAGTGATCGATATGGATGAGAAACGGTATTCGGTTGACATCATACGTCCTGTATTCCTACGAGGAGAAAATAAATTGAAGATACATAAAATACACATTAATATATATTTGAGGAGAGAGGGGGCAATATATCAGCGGGATAAGTGTGCCATCAGTATACAGTAGGTATCTTATGGGGTCTGTTTCTGCTTGTAATACCACACCAGCCTGGGTAGCTACATGTCGATAAGACAATCGATTCTGCAATATACGAGTAATTTATCGATTAAAAAAATCATAAAAATAGTGTCTTTTAAAGCTAACAAATATTAATTTTTATAGAAATAAAAATATACAAAGCTTAGTTTGATCCTCCTTGATTTTTTTGGAGTATTATATTTCCGGTCGTTAACTAAATATTTATAGCTCCTCGGGATTTTCTCTAAATTTAACTAAAACAATAACTTTTAGATTAAATTCCTTAATAACACAAAAATGAATAGAAGAAATCTCAAACATGTTAATTTTATATCTTTGGTTCCAATCTCTTAACGGTTAGTAAGTCGAGTTAGTACCATATAGTAATATACTAGCATATACAATCCTAAATCCCTTACAACCTACAAATAAATAAATAAAAAAGTACACATACATACCTATATACCTACATAATCAGGCGAGGGAACTCCGAGCCAAACTTGTTTGGAGCATGGCTCCAGGAGATCCCTGCACTTTTCTCTCAACCGCGTCACTGGGGCTAAACCCGGTGGAGATTGAGCGAGAGTGCTTTAGCCACCCACCCCATATCGTGAGTGGAGAATCTGGTCATTGGCAGAACTCCAATATTTACAAACTATAAAAGGTCGCGTGGCCACTGCCATTTTAACCTTCTTGGAGGATTTTAGGGATGGGTGGTGCTGGATAGAGATTGTGAAAAGGAATTCGGATGGTAGATAAGTTTCTGGTGAAATTTGGAGAATTTTGCTAGGATAAGGTCTAGCACAAATGGAATATGGTATGGTGTAAGATTTTGTTGGTTACATAGAAAGCAGCATCGACTATTGTTCGAAGGACTTTGGATTGGAAGGATTGGATGCGTTTGATGTTAGAAAATTTTGCTGTTCCACACAGTTCAAGTCCGTAAGTCCAAGTAGGTTTCAGTATTGTTTTGTAGATAAGTATTTTATTTTCAATAGAAAGTTTAGATTTTCTATTTAGTAGGCGGTATAGTTGGCCGTATCGTCGGTTAAGTTTGAGGGTTCCACGTTAGTCGTCTGTATAAGGGAAAGCCAAGATACCGGACTGTGTCTGAGAAAGGAAGCTGTATGGAATTAAAGTGTACTGGTGGACAGGAACTGCGTCGGAGTGTGAAGGTAATGTATTGGTATTTGGATTCATTTATCTGAAGTTATTAGAATTTAGAACGTTTTTTTCGTTGAGAATTTCGTCCATTAAAAAACTATCTGCACTAAAATGACACATACCCTTTTTTAAATTAAATAAAGTTAAAACTAACTATATTACCTATTTCTAATGAGTTATCTCTTTTTGATTTTACAATGGACAAAGAGAAGAAAAGAAAGAAACTGGGAAACAAAGATAAAATAAAAATAAAATACATTTTTTTAAAATTAGGTAATATATATTTTTTTTCGCTGGCTGGGATTTATATCTAATATATTTTGATAATAAACAAAAAAAATTGGTTGAATTTGATTTCCACTGACTGTTACTCAAAATATCTTCTTCTTTATAGGCACCAAAGACGCACTAGGCGGTCCTTGATCTGTTCAATCGATCTAGTCCAGTCCTGTCGGCCCGCAGCTTGTCTTGAAGACACGTTCAACTTTCGGAGGACTTCTGAGACGTTGTCCTTCCATCTACTTCTTGGCCTCCCTCGAGCACGCACTTCCTCCGGATAAGCCTGGTATGTTCAAACAGTTCCTAATATTCCGTGATTCCATGCCTCTTAAAATCCGTCAGCTCCTAATTTCCTCATTCATTTTCCCTCATTTCGATTATGGCTACCTTGTACACGGTGAAATGTCTGGTGGGCTTGAGACCAGATTGAAGAGACTAATGAATTATTTCATTAGATTTATTTTTGGAGACTCCAGGCGTCCCCCACTCCAGTTGGTATGCCGAGTTGACGTGGCTCTATCCAATCTTCCGACGGCAATACTTTTGCATTTCTTTTTCGAATCTTTTCATCCAAAAAACCCTCTTAACTTCTCGATTCGTTTACTCCTTGTTCCTCTGTACATTCGTTCAACACGAGATCCGAGCCTTCAAACCTGTTTATTCCTTCTCAAGGAACTGTTTCATTTGAAAAATCCTTTGTCATGCGTGCTACCTTGTTTTTGAATTCCCTACCAACCCCCATACGCAAATCCTCATCCTTGACCTCATTTAAACATAATTTATTTGCCCATTTCCTCAGCAATCAATCTTACAAATATGTGTAAAATAATGTTCAAGTTTATCAGACCTGTCTGTCGCATTTAATGTCATCCTACAGATAATTTTATATCATCCAGATTATATATGTTTACAAATATGTGAACTCGCACATCAGAATTTATCTATAATTTTATAAGTCTACCAGTGTAATTTAATTTATTCATAATTGACAATTGTCGTTAAATTGTACGCTGTAGTTATTCTAGTTCCAGAATAAAATTTATTTTTCTTCCTCTTCTTTCTTTTGACGGTTTTCCCATCATCCATTCTATAGAGGTGACCCAACCACTTCAGACGCTGTATCCTGAAATAATATAAGGAATATAATTCTCTCTAAGCTGATATACACATTTTCTCTCACAGGCCCTGAAATTCGCCTTAATATTTTACCTTCAAAGATGTCGACCTTCAAAGCTACTGATTTTATTATTTTACTAGTAACTGAAAATATATAGTTATCTGAAATTAGGTAAGAATTTTAGGAATTCGCTCATCGACTGGCAAACTCTGAGACGAGAATCCATTATAAAGCAAAGTTAATTTGGTTGGGAGATGCCTGCTTGTTTGATCTTGCACAAATTGCTTTTAGTTTTTTTTATCAAAGTGGCCATGTCATGTGTCGATCAAATGGATGCCAATTCATCCATGATTGTACTCAAGTATCTCGGAACATTTGCACAGCTTAAACTTGTCACTTTTCTTTTATTCCTTGAACTTAAACATTGTATTATTGATTTATGTATAAATTTAAAATTTTCATAAAATTTGTAAATTATATGATCAATAATGGAGAACAAATAAGAGTAGAACCCATCATATTTTAAATGTTGCCTTTTAAGATTTTGCTTATATAAAAAACACATAGTAGATTGAAAATAAATTATTACTTAATTATTATTTTTCTTAGGCTAAGGCAAATATACTTACATTTTTCTTTAGTCTTTTTACATCTATTAGAAGAAGAAGAAGAATCAACTTTATTCTGGGACTACGTCCCTTGAGAATAACAATATTGTACATAAAATTAACATTACATCTGGCCAAAATGTATATTACAATAAACAAAAACAAACAAACAAAAAAAAAAAAAAAAACAACTAAAAAATAAGGGATAAAAGAAGTATTTACATAACTGTACAGATATAGGAAGCCATAATATGAGAAATAAGGTCCTAATACTGTAAAATAGTTGCTATACACAATACGCTATGGAATTATAAATGAGCGACAAATAATAATAAAGATGTTATAGTAGTAGTAGTATTCGAAGAACATAATAGTATAATCGAAATACAATAATAGTGTAATCGTACATACACAATATATACACCCAATAATACAATAATAGTGAAAATACAATAATAGTACAATAGTCTATATACAATATACATATATTAACATATGTATATCTGACGTTTCGAGAAAGTTTGATGTAATTAAAAAAGACTAAAAAATAATGGAAGTATATTTGCCTTACCCTTAGAAAAATATATAAACAGTAGCTTATTAAAAAAAAAAGTTAATTATTATTGTGTTTTTAAAATTTTATTTTACATAATTATTATTTCTGCTTATCCTATTTCAGTCAAGTTTCTCCAGTCCATTTTCCTTCTTTAGATTTATAATTAAATAAAAAATCTGGTGCGCGCAACACACAACTTTCACTTACTCTTTGAACTTTGAATAAAAATGATTTTCTGGCCATGTTAGGCTATTATAAAATGTTTTAAATTGCATTTTAAACTGAGCTAAAGCTAAAAAAACACAAATGCTATTAAAATAACAAAAGTCCTATTTATTATATCACCGGTTGATTATGGATTGTACGATTCGTTGATTATGGATTGTTCGATCCATTGATTATGGATTGTACGACTATAAGTCATTAAACTGTTATTTTCCATTGCAAAGTTTATTAAAACAGAATTAAGAGATTTGCAGTGTCTGTCATAGACAGGTCAAAAGTTGTCACACTAATTGTAAGTGGATTCTGTTGGAATATCGCAAAAAGAAGAATTATCAAACTATTCACTAATTTAATTTTCTAAAAGGTTACCTGATGATTTTGCGGAATAAACGGACGATAGATATCTAAATATTTAAATATATTATGAGATCTAGAGTTATTAAACTACAGTAAATATATTTAGGGTTATAAACATATCTATGAAATATTATTGTATTTCACTTCTTTTTTCACACAAGTACAATGAAATGGTAGAGGAATATCACAAAGAGAAGATCTATCGAATTATTCACAAATTTAGTTTTCTAAAAAGTTATATGGCAATATTTTGGAATTAACTTTAATACCTAATTATTTATAGAGAAATACTTTATTAAAAGTAATGCTTCCCTATTACATAGGGTTGCTTCGTACACAGCATACTCATATCAATCCATAGGGACACTAATTTTATGTTATATTTTTCTTTTTTTTTTCTCCCCCTTCATAACAATACTCTTACAAATTATCAACAATAAGCCACATTAAACAATAGACATACCATAATAATCACTTTCCCAAAATAAAAAAAAATTCCTTTCTTCTCTTTAAATTCTCAAACGCCAGGAACGCAATATAACATCGCACACATATATAACACAGCAATTCCTTGAATGTAGCCAAAAAGATAAGATGATTATGGACCAATTTAAAATTTAATAAATAATTACTAAACTACAGTAAATGTATTTAATATTATAAACAGATGATTTATACATCCATGAAATGATTTTATATTTTATTTCTTCCTTCACACAAGTACACTGAAATAGTTTTTTAACAATGCCATCAACTTGCTTAGGTGGATTTTAAATACATTTAAAAAAAATTAGCATTACCTTATTAACACATTCAAAATTGAAAAACCGAAACAAAGGATATAACCATTGCAGCAGAACGTATTAAAAAAAACTAGAGACCCTATCTTATCTCCTAATTATCCGATTTTAACGACTTTTTTTTTTAGACTATTCCTTAAACTTTCATACAACATTCCCAAAAAAGTGTATAGTTTGTGAGTTATTCGGAATTTAATTTTACCATCCCTCGTAACTTTTTTTCTAGCTTCTTTTCGCTGATGAATGTTATATAGATAAATTTGAAGGGTGTCGAGGAAATGACTTTAGCGAAGTTTCAATGAAATCGGTACATTCGTTTAGGCGCTACAGTCTATAGCTACGTTTTTCTGCATTTTTATTTTTTTTCTCCTTTATTAACTTATCAAATTCTTTCAAAAGTTATATTTAGCATTTTTTCGTAACTCTGAATAATGCAAAATAATTAGCTTTTTAAAATAAACCATATTAAAGGTACTTTAGAGGAAGACGTATATGAACATTGGATATTTAAGCCCTGTAAAGTGACATCAATGGGGATAAGACCTAATTTATATTAAAGACCACTTAATTATACAATGATACACCGAGTTTAATCAAAATCGTTAGTGCCGTTTTTGAGAAAACTGTGAAAATGTGTTTCAGCGTTGATATAAAGTGGCACTTCCGGTTAGCCGATTTTAAGGAAAAAGTTGCCGTCACAACTAAGGCATATACCTATCTTAAATACGTGATATCAGTTTCATAGAACTTTTCGTTTTTGAGCTAGACTGCTAACATACAAACACACAGACACACAGACCATTTGTCGGGACTTGGTCATTTCGAATCAGGGTACCTCAAAACATTTAAATCCGTCGAAAACTCAGATTCAAAAATTTTCTCGATCGCAATACTTACACTTACTATATATTACATATATACGTAAGTGAAAGTAAAAATTCACTGTGTAGATAACTTAACTCATTAATTAGTATCTTAACTTAACTCGGTAATTAAGTTAGTATCTTAAATCTGCAGTTTTAGACAAAGTATAACTTCTTTAAACTTATTTATTGAAAAATATTACAATCTGTCACTAGGACGTTTATAATAGAGTTCACAGATGACATTCACACTCCATGTACAATAAATAAAATAAATTATACAGAAAAATAATATATATACAATAAATAAGAATAAAATAATTTTTAATTTTTTTTGTCCTTCCCTTCCTCGCCTGTAAGGCTATACGGGGGTTTTCCCGGGCCAGGGAGTGTGGGCGGGGATTTAAAAACAACTCCGGGCACCGGGACGCGAACTCTACTATTTTTTTTATCAAAGTCTTATATATCAGGTTGCCGGGCAACGGTGGTGCAGTGCACACGCGTTAGCCCATTCGGCCACCCCGCAAACAAAGAATAAAATAACCTAAAAATAAATAAATAAAAAGAACACATACACACCTATAAAAGTATAACTAAGGTTTCGTTTTTTAATTGTACGAAAAACCTCACCCACATTCACTCAAGCATTGGCACAAACGTCCGAACAGGCCCTTAGCCTGTATTAACCTTGCTCCATTCGGCTCTGTCCGCAGCAAATATTTTCCAGCGTTGAACACTTAAAGTCTTCTGTTCATTATTATTTGGCTTCCCAATGAGCATTTTTTTTAGAGGTTTCTACGTTTCCAAACCTAGCTTAATCTCCTATGCTGGATATAAGAGACGATGTCTCCCTCTTCAATCAACTCCTGCAGCTTCTTATTGATTCTGATTCGTCAAAAATCTCCCGCTTTCATTGCACCAAATATTCGACGACGAAATTTTCGTTCTCATACTTTTAAAACCCTCTTGTTTTCTGCTGTTACAGTTCATGATTCACTTCCATAGTTTCACAGTTGGCCTTACTATTGTCTTAAGATAAGGGTATTTGCCTTTCTTGAGAGCTTCTTAAACTTACGGGTCTTCTGTAAACCCCACAGGAAACGGTTTCCGGCAGCGATTCTGGTTCGTCAATATTGAATTATCTCAAATTATCGGTGGTTAGCAAGCTACCGAGGTACCTGAATTCTGAACAACATTGTATTTGCTACTCTCCGGAATACGGCATTTACTTGGTATTATAAACTAGCAACCTTAAATCCAAATTCCCTTGCAGTTTCGAAAAATCTTCTTTTGCACAGGATAAACCTAGAAGCGTTCGTGCTGAGATGACTACGTTATTCGCAAAAGATATTTTGTGAGGTGGTTGACCACCCTAATTCGTCCTTATTTTACGAATTGTGGACTCAAGGTTCCACTAGGTTTAAGAGCAGGACGGACAATGGGCCACACTGTCATAATCCTTTTCCCACTTTGTAATCCTTTAGTGGTGGTGGTTTGATCTTGAACGTACAAGATGGGTTCGTAAGAGTCATAACAATGAGAATGTAATATTTTTTTTGATCCCTAAACAAAATCAGGCATTTGTATGTACAGAATATGTTTCTCCCTATCAAAAACCTATATATGAAAAATATAGTAGTTATAAAATAATTATTAAAGGGATTTAAAAAGTAATTAACATTTCAACATATTTAATACAATTAGATTTATTTTTAGCTGTATGCGATGACTTAACACTGGTATTGATATTTAATTGTTGCTATACCCCCATACCAGACTGAAACGACTAGAAACCGCCCGACGTTTTCGACTACTGCAGCACTTACTAGACCAACGATCTAAGCTTTCAATCAATTATAAACGACTCGTATATATGACAATAATAAGACCTATTTGGACTTACGGAATTGAGCTTTGGGGCTCCACTAAACCATCGAATTCCTCTCGTATCCAATCCTTACAATCCAAAATCCTTCGTAAAATCCTCAACGCTCCTTACTTTGTCACAAATAAAATCATCCATAAAGACCTTAATGTTCCATATGTTTCCGATCTGGCCCAATCCAGATACCTTTCCTTCCATAACAAACTGCAGAACCATCCGAATCCTCTCGTTTCAAACCTTGCTTCCTCCTCGATCCCTGATAACTCTCCGAGGCGTCTGGAAAGAAGATGGCCTCGGGATCTTCTAATATAGAACTTTAATTTGAGTTCTACCAATGGGTAGTTTCTCTTCATGTTGTACATGCCATGTTACAAATTTCTCATTTACTTATTGTATTCTCTATGTAATACAGTTGTAAATTCCATTAAAATAATAAAAAAAAAAATTGTTGCTATCAAACAACAACATGTTTAATGTGATTGCCAATTATTTGAATGGTGGACATCTGGAAAAAAAAAATTGTGGAACACTAATAAAGCATTCCCGAAACATTTGCGTAAAATAACAAAAAAAAAAATAAAATAAAATAAAAAAATGGTACTTCCTCTAAAGTACCTTTAATTTAGTTTATTTTAAATAATTAACTATATTGAGAGTTACAATATAATCTTATTATTGAGAGTTACAAAAAAAATTGCTAAATATAACTTTTGAAAGAATTTGATAATTGAAAAATGGATAAAAAAAGGAAAGTGTTTATTTAGGTCGGAAATTAATTTCCGGAAATATTAGTCAGAAGGTATACATATAATATATCGTTGAAAAGCGGAAAATTTTGGTTAAAACCATATTTAATATAGAAAGCCTAAGAAAGTAATGCTGAATGACGAAAACTTATAAATAATATTTTGTCAATCAAATAAATCTAATATTATTTAACGGAAATTACATGTTTTAAAGGAAATTAAATGAAATTTACCAACTAAATGCAAACTTTTTAACTCTTTTAAGTGTGAAAAAAGTATTTTAAATCCACCAAACCAAGGCAAAGGCATTTTAAAAAAAAAATATTTCATAGTACGAGAGAAGGAGTGAAATATAAAATTATAACCTTAAATACATTTACTTTAGTTAAATAATCTAGATCTGATATTATATTTGAATAATTAGATATCACCGTCCGTTTATTCCGAAAAATCGTCATGCAATCTTTCAGAAAATTAAACTAGTGAATAACTTGATGAATTTTCCATTATCCACTTAAAATTAGTGTGGGGATTTTTGACCTATCTATAGACGGCAATGAAAATCTCGTAATTTCATTTTAGTCAACGGATACAATTAGTACAAATGGAGTAGAGAGGTTTTTATTGTCTAACATTGATATAATTACTAGAGTTTTTGTTAATTTAGTGGTATTAAAGCTTTAAGTTTTAGCTCCCTTAAAAGCGCACTTCAAAAATGTTATAGTTGCTCAACATTACCAGAAAATAATTTATATTCAAAGTAGATATGTAAGTGAAAGTTGTTTGTTGTGCCCACCAAATTTTTTAATGTCAAAAAAGATTTTTGTTCGGAGACATTTTACAGTTGAAAATGTTTATTGAGAAATATTACATTCTTTCACATCCAAAGACACTAGTAATTGTGATTAATTAGCTCATTCACACCGCAGTTATAATCGAAATTGACTACTAATAAATTTCAAGCACCTCATTGATTTTTTTGTTTTAAGAAGAAAAAGTAATTTATACTCAATATAAAAAATAATTTTAAATATAAAATTAACTCTTTTCGTACCTTGTGACTAAATATTGAATAAAAAAAACATGCGATCATACGGGGACATACTAATTTTTTGGAAGTTCTGAAACTGTCATATTTATAAATAGCCGGTTTTTATGAAATGATGTTAGTGAAAGAACCAAGAGAAGAACCAAGACTATCTAGTTAAGAAAGCCATAAGCGCCTAACCTAGCCTGAATACAGTTTGGTATTACATTGCAGCAATAAGGGTCAATCGCCATTATTTCATGCAGGCGCAACCAAATATTGTAGTTTGTAGAAGTTTTTTTGGAAACCCAATCTTAAAATTAGTTAAAGGTCCATAATTTATTAACTCTCTCATTCTCTTAAACAACAGAAATAATTTTCGATTAACATATTAAAACGAATCGTCGTATTCAATTGTAATGTCTCGTTACTAACTAGTCATGAAGCAGCAAATATCAAAGACAATTTAACTGATATCTAGTTAATATATAATTTTATATATATATATATAATTAATTAATATATAATAGTCACATTAAAACTTCCCTACATTTTATGAACCAGGGTTTAACTTGTAATGTGACAACTCCAACGCGCCATTGAAATTGATAACCATACAGACTTGGACCTTCTGGCCATTTAATTTAGGAGGACTTAAAGCTAGTAAGAGTTTTAAATTATAGAAAAATCTCATCTGAACCCACAACTTCGGTCAGACGGTTTAAAGCAGTTGTATTCTATTCGAAAATTTGAATTAAAGAGGCGATATTTGAAGGTTCATTTAACGAAGAACGGATGGCTGAAATTTTGATATCATGTAAAAAATATGTCACTTAAAGAGAATTCACCTTGACTGACGACAAACTCGGTTGCAAATTGAAAACTGACGATGTCAAAGTCATCAAATAAGTCCAGTCGAATGGTAGTAGGAGGAGGGAAAATTAAAATAATTTGTTTCTTTTGGGTTTTTTTATGTATTGTTGAATGCAGAATTTGAATATGATGTTTATTGCATTTTGAGATATATTCGAAAAAACAGCGAAGTTCCGCACTTTTTTTGTTTTTAGTATTGTGGACATGACTCTGAAACTATGCATTTTATCGAAATTATTATTATATAAAAAGTTAAATAAAGTCAATATTGACCTAAGGATGTACCTGAATACATATACATACTTACTTAAACCCATATGGACGTACTCATATAAGGTATCGCTTAAAAGACCAACATACCAAAACTTCAAACCTTCCAAACAAAATTATTACAACTCATAACAAAAGCACCTTGGTACGTGATTAACAAAACTCTACATACTGACCTCCACTTTTCAACAGTTGACCAACATATAGCGATCCTTTATCAACGATTTTACACAAAGTTAAACGGACACAATAACAGACATGGCCACAGCTGACATCCCAGAACATGAGGAGGAGACTAAAAAGACTTTGGATGAGAGATCTTCTTCCTTGAACAAGCTAAGTAATTGGAACAAGATAGGGAAGAGGTACTGCTGAATACTTTCCTTCCCCATGACTGGATTGTCATTATTTCCTGTATCGCCATCACATTTGTTGATTGTCAAAAGTAATTTGACAGGTGTAAATATATTTTTTATAGAAAAAAATAATGGTCGATGAATGATAGCTTGTATCCCTCTCTGAAAGGATCGGGAAACGGCGGTTGGGGTGGTATTGACACTACAGGAGAATGTCGGAAGAGCATTGGCCGAACAGAGTCCTGGACTGGCAGCCACGGCCGAAAGGCATAGGCGAGGACGACCGAGAAGCACGTGGATGGAAGGAGTCCAAGAGGAGATGGTCGGCCGAGGCCTACAGGAGGGTGACTGGCAGGATAGAGATGGGTGGAGCTCTGCTCTGACCTGAAGAGGTATCCCACGTTGGAACACCGGCAATAAGTAGGTAAGAAAGATAAAATATACTACAAATTTTATAAATTTTTTTTAATATAGAAAACGCCAGTGAGGAGTTCGCGCGTGTTGAATGTTTGCTCATTTTACATGAAACATCTTTTTTGGTTAAATTTTCACAAACAACTTACAATCTACGAATCTTTCCAAGACATTCGTTATAATTAATTTGAAAGACCAATAAGAAGTTTTCCATATATCTCATGTAGACGTTAATCTGTGTATATAAGCGGCTATTAAAGCGCACAGAATCCAATGACTATTCCACTCGTAATATCTGTCGCACTCAAGTTAAGCAAGCACCTTTTATCTTTTCAGTGCTTTTTATAATGTGATTTATATAATTTAACGATATTTATAACATGAATATAATGTGTAACAAAATTACATAGCTTTTATATATTCTGTTAGTATGAGAGACATCAAAATTCATAATAATCAAAACAATAATGACCGAAATGCTCTTCATGGTCCAGGCTCTCAATTGACTTTTTAACTCTTCTAATATTTTGATGGACTTTCAATTTAACTCCAGCTTATGTAGAGTATGCAATATAAGAGTAGGCGAAATGTCGTTTGACCGGTCGGGCTTTGAAACGCATTTCAGTGTTGATGTAATTTAATGAATGTAAATTCAGATTCATCATCCCGAAATTCATAAAAAAAACAAAGATTGCTTTTTCAATTTTTTCCTCATCCAACTACCATTCGACTGGGCTAATTTGATGACTTTGACGTCATCAATTTTCAAAAAGTGTCTAAGTTTATTGTCAGTTAAGATGATTTCTCTTTTAGGGACATATTGTTTATATGATATCACAACTTCAGGCGTCTCTTTTTCCGTTAAATAACTCGTCTTTGAATTAAATTTTAGTATTGAAAACAACGGATTTCAACCGACTGACCGAAGTTGTGTGTTAAAATGAGGTTTATCTAGAATTTAAAATGGTTACTAATTATAAGCCTTCAGTTAAATGAAATGGTCGGTAGCTCCTAGTCTAAAGCTTGACAATCTACCAGCTATAAATTAAGCCCCCAAAGTCATCTTACAGATATTTAGGAGTAGTCAAGTATAGTTTTGAATAATGTTCTCGTTAGTTGAAAGTTATAGTCATGTTTCTTAACGATCTAATAAAAATCTTGGTAGGAATTATATAGTTCATAAAATATCCATAACATGACTCATAAAAGTAACATGTCATAAAAAAAAAAAAAAAAAAGGAAAAAGTTTTCATAGGTTATTATCATTTCATGTCCAATGTTGAATCAACTCTGAAATTTTCTCAATTAATCACGCCTACGGTTTATAAACAATCAGAGACTAGCATGTAGTTGGCAGTTTTAAACTTTGAAAACGTTGATTGTTTTTGTACATTCAAGGATAATTAAAAAGTTCCTGTTTATTTTATCGCACGTCCTGATTGGACACAGGAGTGTCTTGCAACAAAAAAAAAAAAAAAAAGTAATTGGTTCCAAGCAGAGAAACTTGCACAATGAAACACGAGTTGATTGCTCTGCTTAATCGATTATTGCTTCCATCCGTCCTTCAATCCTTTTCTCCTCGTTTAAGGAATTTTTTTTTTTTAAATTCAATATTTTTCCGATGTGCTCTTCCTTTTTTTCACTGAGTGCTTGAGCTTTTTGTGGACAGTTTAGAAAAAACAATATTCTCTATGGAATATTTTAAAACGCATGTTTGACACTGGTCCGAATTGAATAAATTTGTAACATATATTAATAATACGCACCCCAATATAAAATTCACAATAGAGATTGTTTCAAATAATCTTCCTCGACTTGGCCATTTCAATTAAAAATAGTGCATTAACTTTAAAAAATGACCACCACCGACATTAAAATACATTATATTCAACTTCTCAACAGCATACTAACTTGTCTTCAATACTCGCCAAAAGTCGTGAGTGGAGAAATGAAAACAAAAAATAAACAATAAAAGTTTATTATCATCTCTTTAAGTTTCTAACTACATTTCTGTTTCACCAATTTCATAAGTCTAACTTCATGTTTATTTCAACTATCACAATACTGTCATTTTCTCTGTAATAAGTAGATAGATGCCCTCGTAATTCCGTCTTGTTTTTTTAGATTTGAGAAAGAAATTAAGCCGTACATATATTATTAAAGTAAGGCTCGAAATCGGTTTTGTACCAAATATAAGCTCCTGTCATGCTCAAATACCATGAATGGGGTACCGTTGGATTCAGAATTTCACGGGGGGTTAGCGAATCGTATTCTCCACTTTTGTTTTTCTTTCTAAAATAAATAAAGTCGATGGAAACATTTTGCTAGGCTTCAATACCTCAACAGTGATAGGCCTGTAGATCGATACGGGACAGATTGGATCTATAAGATTTTGATGCGTACAGCAAGACCCGGATAGTTCCTTCGGAACTATCGGATCCTGCGTTTTTAAGACCAAAAACGTACTATTTTCGAGATAACGCATAGGATTCGCATCCACACTACCTTACATTAATTGTAGTACTGTCATTGAATACATGTCTCATTTCGTCAACTGGAGGTCCCTCTGATCGAGAGAGGAGGAGTTTATATTATTTATCGATGGTGTTTTTGATCGGGAAGCCATATCATCGTCAATTTTTCACTAAATCCTCAAGATTGAGCCACCAATTTCGAAAGCTTCCTTCTCCTTCAGGTGGACAAAATAGTCAAATCATCCCGAAAATTCAGGCAAAAAAGTTATAAAATAAAACAAACTTTATTTTCAAATAACTAAAAAATTACACACTTTTCCCTTGGCTATGCCCGTCATTATATAAAAGATTACTAAATTCCCTACACAATGAAAAAAAAATCATCGAAATCGATTAGAAATTTTTCCAATATTTTTGTTTTCATTTTATTATTTATTTTTTCTTATTTTCGATTAATATTCATTAGAAAAGTTCTATTATAGCCCATTTCATTTGAAAATAACTATATATTTGGCATAAATCTATAGTATCAGTACGACGTTGAAACAATTTGTACTGACCGAAGGAGGAAAGTGGGTTCAAATATTTGTCTTTAAGGGAAAACAGACTTGAGATTTGTATTTCGCACCGCTATAAAGCCTCAAATACGAATTTTCATTGAAATAAAAAAAAAAATTTGTTTGCACCGAATCGGAAAAGTTATTCGAAAATCACAAAAAGTGACTAACATAAAAATGACTCTACGTATCCTCACGAAAATTTACATCAAGTTAGGACTACATAAGCTACACGAAATAACAAAAACTCTCATGTAATATAATAGAACTAGAGATATAATACAAAAACCTTTGAGGAGTTTTTCGATATTTATTGTTTTTAAACGCGTCAAATCTAAAAGTCATTTATATGGTGTTGAAGAGTAATAACTCAGCTTTCCAACGATCATAGATAAATTGAATTAGGAAAAAATCCTGAGGAGTTATGAATCATATACTGAATAGCAGAAGGAAAAATGAAATAAAAAGTCAAACCGCGTTTCTATGGGAACGCTGTCAACAGAACATTGCTATCCCTAACCCTATTCGTACATCCGTACATATATATCCGTTATTATATGAAAGATTACTTAATTCCCTACAAAAGGAAAAAAAAATCATCGAAATCGAACAATTTTTAGAGAAGATACAGCTTACTGAAATTTGCAAACATGTTGGTTCCAAACAAAAATGAAGGTTTAAATTAATTTTTGTTTTCTTTGTCGATTATATTTATCGATACAGTAATGTTTGATTTCTTTATCTTTTGATAGGGTGCATTATTTTATTTCTTATTAATCTGGCATTTGATAACAACATGCTGTGCGAATTTTTCGCACGGGCCTACTAGTAAAGAATTAATTTACAATTGCATATTTAGGTGTTGATTCGTGTTCTTCAAGAACAGGAAGGCTGATTTTCATTTTGTTCACAAGATCAATTTTCTTGTAATTAAAGTAATGAGCCGATTTTAATCAAAAGAAATAAGATTGAAATATGGCGGTTTAAATGAGTATCGAGGAGATTCGCTTGGATTAACCCTTGGAACCGCAAAGCCGCAGGAAAGGAAATTAAAGGACTCGCATAAAAAATCATTCAAGGATGCTGAGAAGGACGGTGGAGGAAATGAAGTAATTTTCCGACCCCAGACAATAAACTTCACCAATAGAAAGATATCTCCTTGGAAGTAGAGGCTTTGATTCAGAGACCGGATATAGCCTTGGGCCATTTCTTTGTCGAAAAGTTGTGTTATTGAGCCACGTGGAGTTTCCAGGAGAAAATTTAATAAATCCAGATTAGAAAAACATTTTTTTCTTTTACACTCCATAGTTTATACCATAGAATATTTTTTAAATAATTCATTTTATTATTTTATGCTATTTCTACTGAAATATAGCGCATTTCTGAAATCTGATCTTTGACTTTGATTGAAAATGGCTGGATTTAGTTATTGATTTAACTGCAGACTCAGGGCAATTTTCGTTTATACTGCGCCGACCAGGTAAGATTGATAGGATGTGCAAATTGGGTGCTTTTAGGTTGAAGAGTGAAATGTAGTGTATTTTTCTTTTGTGGAAGATATGGCTGTTGAAATTTTCAAGTCGTTATGTATAGTGTAATTTGAAATATATTTTAGCGAGAAGACAATGTTTCCAAGTGTTTTTGATTAATTAGGCGTGGTTGTTTTTCTGAACTTCGAAGTTCTTCTCCGAATCTCCAAATTGGTTTTACTATAGACTTATATTTTATTTTATTTAATTTTTTTATTTTAATGAAATTTACAACTGCATTACATAGAAAATACAAGAAGTAAATGTGACATTGGTAACTTGACATGTACAACATGAAGAGAAACTACCCATTGGTAAAACTCAAATTAAAGTTCTATATTAGAAGGTCCCGATGCCATCTTCTTTTCAGACGCCTCAGAGGGTTATCAGTGATCGAGGAGGAAGCAAGGTTTGAAACAAGAGGATTCGGATGGTTCTGCAGTTTGTTATGGAAGGATAGGTATCAGGAATGGGCTAAATCGGAAACATATGGAGCATTAAGGTCTTTATGGATGATTTTATTTATGTGACAAAGTAAAGAGTGTTGAGGATTTTATGAAATATTTTGGATTGTAAGGATTAGATACGAGAGGAATTCGATGGTTTAGTGGAGCCCCAAAGCTCAATTCCGTTAGTCCAAATAGGTCTTATTATTGTCATATATATGAGTCGTTTGTAATTGATTGAAAGCTTAGAGCGTTTGTCTAGTAAGTGCTGCAGTAGTCGAAAACGTCGGGCGGTTTCTAGTCGTTTCAGTCTGGCATGGAAGTTTACTATAGACTGATTAGATAATATGTAGTTCTATAGATGAGTGACTTGTTTGGTAAGTTATGTGAGGATCTGTTGTCCAGACGATGCGACAGTTGATTATTTCGTCTTGTCAGTTCGTGTATTTTTAATTTCGTATGTATGTTCCAAGTAATGAGTTTTTTTTATCTAACCAGGGATACTACGGACGTGAGACCATCGATGTTTTAATAAAACATTTATTGGTGATACTAGGTCGAAAAATAATAGATCCATATCCGAATATTTGTGCCTGTATGTCCTATTAATCATGTTAGTCTTACAGTTCACTAATATTTTACTACTACTTATGTCGATTGAATGAACTCTATGAGCTGTTACTTTTCTAGAAATGAGATTACATATTTTTATGAATTTATGAACTTAAGAAAACTGACCTGCTAGTTATCAAACGGTCTGATCATAACCCCATCTTTCCTGGTTTTTCCTGAGACAAAAAAAGAAACACATTACTTATAAAATTCAGTAAACATAAGGAAACAGAGTTTAGTTGACAAATAGAATTAGGTAAATAATTCTAAAGCAAAACCAATCCATTTTCTTAATTTTTTTTATCTATTTCTATAATATAACAGTTTTTACATTAAATTATCATGAGATGAAATGATTTCTTCATTTCGTTTCTACATTTTAATATAGTTTTAGACGTCTGTCATTATATTGTATTAATTGTATCGATATAAAATTATTTTTATTTTTAAATATTTATTTTTAAAAATAAATAAAATTTAGGTCAAAATTTTATTTATTTAATACAATATAATTAAGTTATCTATATAATGATCTGATACAAATTAACTAAAGCTCCATGGTTCGTAAAAAACATTGCTTAACATAAATACCTTCAGAAGCCAGTTAACGACACACTACAAAAGATATCACATCCGAACACTCTCATACAGGATATGACGGCAATTAACATACCTGTTAACAGCTTAAGAGACAAAAAAACAGCTGGGTGAGCGATTTTCTTGCTTAAAAATTCCCCTCCAGTACCCGTTATCTTCTGAAATTCGATTTTTGAGAAATGTTTTTTCTTGTTCGATTTCAAACATAAATTATGAAAATAATGTAACGAAATTCAATATAACTTCTAGAAACAAACTGAGGCAGAAATAGACTCCAGTATAATAAACTTCATTGGAAATTAAAAAAAAAAAATATTTTTTTAGAAAAAAATGGGTACAGTCTAAAACGACACAGAGTTTTACACAAACGGTTCAAATTTGGAAAAAAAATACTGGTTGCATAATTATAACTGATCGAAATTAATTCCTTTACATATTGCTTGGTGTGGATTCAGGTTTTAATGTAAAAGCTATTGCCGTCAAGGATGCCCCAAAATATATATAAAAAATCTGGTGCGTGCAACACACAACTTTCACTTACTCTTTGAACTTTGAATAAAAATTATTTTCTGGCCATGTTAGGCTATTATAAAATGTTTTAAATTGCATTTTTAGCTGAGCTAAAGCTAAAAAAACACAAATGCTATTAAAATAACAAAAGTCCTATTTATTATATCACCGGTTGATTATGAATTGTGCGATTCGTTGATTATGGATTGTTCGATCCATTGATCATGGATTGTACGACTATAAGTCATTAAACTGTTATTTTCCATTGCAAAGTTTATTAAAACGGAATTAAGAGATTTGCAGTGTCTGTCATAGACAGGTCAAAAGTTGTCACACTAATTGTAAGTGGATTCTGTTGGAATATCGCAAAAAGAAAAATTATCAAACTATTCACTAATCTAATTTTCTAAAAGGTTACATGATGATATTTTAGAATAAACGGAGAGATATATATCTAAATATTTAAATATATTATGAGATCTAGAGTTATTAAACTACAGTAAATATATTTAGGGTTATAAACGTACCTATGAAAATTTTTGTATTTCACTTCTTTTTTTCACACAAGTACAATGAAATGGTAGTGGAATATCACAAAGGGAAGATCTATCAAATTATTCACTAATTTAGTTTTCTAAAAAGTTATATGACAATATTTTGGAATTAACTTTAATACATAATTATTTATAGAGAAATACTTTATTAAAAGTAATGCTGCCCTACTTCATAGGGTTTCTTCGTACACAGCATACTTGTCAATCCATACGGACATTAATTTTATATTATATTTTTCTTTTTTTTTCTCCCCCTTCATAACAATACTCTTACAAATTATCAACAATAAACCATATTAAACAATAGACATACCATAATAAACACTTTCCCAAAATAAAAATAAAATCCTTTTTTCTCTTTAAATTCTCAAACGCCAGGAACGCAATAATAACATCGCTCACATATATAACACAGAAATTCCTAGAATGTAGTAAAAAAGATAAGACGATTATGGACCAATTTAAAATTTAATAAATAATTACTGAATTACAGTAAATGTATTTAAAATTATAAACACATGATTTATACATCCATGAAATGATTTTATATTTTATTTCTTCTTTCACACAAGTACACTGAAATAGTTTTTTTAACAATGCCATTAACTTGCTTAGGTGGATTTTAAATACATTTTTAAAAAATTAGCATTACCTTATTAACAGATTCAAAATTGAAAAACCGAAACAAAGGATATAACCATTGCAGCAGAACGTATTAAAAAAAAAAAAACTAGAGACCATATCTTATCTCCTAATTGTCCGATTTCACCGATTTTTTTTTTAGACTATTCCATAAACTTTCATACAACATTCCTAAAAAAGTGTATAGTTTGTGAGTTATTCGGAATTTAATTTTACCATCCCTCGTTACTTTTTTTCTAGCTTCTTTTCGCTGATGAATGTTATATAGATAAATTTGAAGGGTGTCGAGGAAATGACTTTAGCGAAGTTTCAATGAAATCGGTACATTCGTTTAGGCGTTACATTCTACAGCGAAGTTTTTCTGCATTTTTATTTTTTTTCTCCTTTATTAACTCATCAAATTCTTTCAAAAGTTATATTCAGCATTTTTTCGTAACTCTGAATAATGCGAAATAATTATCTTTTTAAAATAAACCATATTAAAGATACTTTAGAGGAAGACGTATATGAACATTGGGCATTTAAGCCCTGTAAAGTGACATCGATGGGGATAAGACCTAATTGATATTAAAAACCACTTAATTATACAATGATACACCGAGTTTAATCAAAATCGTTAGAGCCATTTTTGAGAAAACTGTGAAAATGTGTTTCAGCGTTGATATAAAGTGGCACTTCTGGTTAGCTGATTTTAAGGAAAAAGTTGCAGTCACAACTAAGGTATATATCTATCTTAAATACGTGATATCAGTTTCATAGGACTTTTCGTTTTTGAGCTAGACTGCTAACATACAAACACATAGACACACAGACACACAGACCATTTTTCGTTACTTGGTCATTTCGCCTCAGGGTACCTAAAAACGTATAAATCCGTCGAAAACTCAGATTCAAAAATTTTCTCGATCGCAATACTTACACTTACTATATATTACATATATACGTAAGTGAAAGTAAAAATAACGCAGATCGACATTTTTAGTAACGAACTAAAAACGGTGTAAAGAAAAAAATTCAATCATTGCACATATTGAACATATGTTCTGGTCAATCCGGTCCAAAGATCAAAATTTCATTTTTTGTGGTTCTTAACCATTTCAGTATCTTAGGCAACGAAAAGACGAATCGTGCACACAACCACGACCAAGAAAACAACGATTCAAAGGCCACTAAGATCGTTCTATCTGCTACAGAAAATTGGACGGCTGTTATATGGAAGAGGAGCGAAAGAAAATCTAGGCTAGAAGAAATTATTTTATGCAGTCTTCTTATTGGCCAATTCAAATGAATACCTTCTGTAAAAATTAGAACCGACCAATAACTCTTCGTGAATGACAGTGAAACACTTAATATTATACTTTATTAAGTATAAAACCACACGAACCTCTATGGACTTATTAGAACACTTTAAAGACCTCCTACAAGACAGTGAAAAAAACATTCAGAAAATTATGATTTTTTTTTTTTTTTAATATTAATCTATGCAAAAAAGTATAGAAAAACAAAACAACTAAGGTGTGTGCTTTAGACCACACGATAGACATGAAAAATGAAATATAAATAAATTTATAAATTTATATGAAATATAAATTATAAATAATAGCGTATTATAAAGAGAGTCATATGCTGAACATTTATCCTGCTTACAGTATGCAGGTTCGATTTTTAGCTTCATAGAAATTTTAATCCATATCTTCCATAAGACCCTTTAATTTGGATAGGCGGTTCTATTGTTTGCCAGTATTTTTCAATTGTTTGTATTACATCTTTCCAGTTGATATTGGTATATAAATTTTCTACATCAAAATAGACCAAACAATATTTACCTATTGTCGATTTTATTTATTCTTTCAAGCATTTGCTTCATCTCCATTTTTTTTTACATCATTGTTACCATCTGATTTTACGTTATCAAGTGTGGAATGAAGATATTTAGCCAATTTTTTCAGTTTCCCCATTGATATCAGTGATGATAGGACTAAATGGAGCGCCACTTTTATGTGACTTTACTAATCAATATATTCTAGGTGTATTGTATTCAGGGTTAATTCCGTTTAATAAGAAATTTCTAAAGTTAATAGCAATGTTCTATTGCATAAAATATAGACATCAAAACAATCTCAATCTAAAAACGTCTTTATTGATTTTTTTTCTTTTTTTTCCCCCCTTTTTCTCGCCTCTACCCTAAAGGGTCATTGGCGTTTTCTATATAATTTATACTCTATTATAGTAGTTGATAATCTTTAAAAAATTAAACAGGATAGAGACTATCTCTTCATTGTCTTTTAGTATTTCGTTTAGTGTTTTTTCCTAGTTTTATTTTTTCTCTGTGCCTTTCGAATTGGGTACATTCTACCAGAAGGTGTTTCACAGTTTGCGGTGTATCATTACATTTCTCGCAAGTAGGAGCTTCTAGGCCTCTTAAAAGATAACTATGGGTGAACTGGCAGTGCCCAATCCTAAGGCGGCACTGTATAATTTCTTCACGCCTGGACTTTCTGTTGCTAGTGAGCCATTTATCGCAATTGGGTTTCACTTCTTTCAGCTTACACTCTTTGCTCCTCCACTCTTTTTCCCACTCTGCCAGTTGTTTTTTCTTTATTTCGTGTACCCAGTCTTCTAAAGTGATATATATCACTCTTGTCACTTCCTCTTCTCCTCCACTTCCTGCTAAATGGGCTGCATTGTCAGCTTTTTCATTCCCTAAAATTCCGCAATGAGCTGGTACCCATACCAAGACAACTGTTGTTCCTTTATTTTTTACCTCCCACCAGGTGTTGAGAATTTCCCTAATTATGGAGTTTCTAGGATATGGGATATTGATTTATAATTTACTTATTTAAATTATTTATATTTATTAGTTTATGTTGTACCCAACGACTGTGTAATTTTTATGTGAAAATATGCAGTTGGAAGGTTATGTAATGTTATGTTATATATATTCATGGGTGATAAATAGTCAGGAGGCAATATATAATTTTTTTTTTTGGCCAGCGTTTCAACCCAAACATGTTCGTCATCTTCAGGGCTGAAAATTTTAAAATATAATCAGAGATATAATAGTATATGACCGGTAATGGTAAATAATAAACTATAGTGATCTATTTATTTATTAATAATCCTGACTATTTATCACCCGTGATATGTTGTAGAACAGCCGACTAGCTTACATAAGCTTCCTTCAATAATTATATGTTTTCCATTATGCCCAAGAATTTCTGCTATTATTATCATTTACATTATTTTTCTTCTTGCTTTTTTTATTGTTTTAATCAGGGATGCCCATCCTCCCTCCTCTCCATGGTCGATGGCGTAAGAAATCTGCCCTCCCCTCAATTGCAAGAAATTTTTTACTCATCTCTTAAAACATGCAAGTAAAAGCAGAATTGTATAAATCATAGATCATATATAATTAAACTTGCTGTAGTCTGGTCCTTGTAACCTGGATTGAAACTTTTGATTCCAAAAATTCATATCTCCGTAAAAATTTGCCACCTTCAAACATTCAAAACCGCGTAAAAATGTGTCCCCCTAAAACATTTTGATGGCGCAACTTGCGTCATGAAACTCCCTTGTGGCCACATCTGTTAATAATTTTGCCAAAATAAAATTTCAATGCTGTAATAATATTAGAATTTGTACAATGTATTAGCATAAACTCGTTATCATTTGGTTTTGGAGACTTTTGTTTTCTCTATCCTACCCTCTAACACGGTGTTGTGTTGAATAATAGCTCATTACAAAGGAAACAAAATACTGAACATTTCTCTCTCATACAGTATATTGATCCGATTTTTAGTATCTGAAATATTTTAATCCATATATTCAACTAACCTTTATTTGTTGTTACCGTTATCATTTGGTTACAACACTATTTTTTCTTTTTCGCAAAAGAACAGACAAGATGAAATGCTGAACAATTTCCTCGCATACAGAATGATGACCCAATTTTTATTTTCTGAGATTTTTTAAACCATATGTAAAAACATTTCAAATAGTCGACTACAGCCGACTTTACCCGAGCGTTACACATTGGAGATCTGATGGCTCAATCTAATTCACTCTCCACGCTCTTTAGTGCAAAACGCGCCTAAAGAAGTTTTAACTTAAAAATAAAACAGAACAACGCCAATGACCGTTCAGAGTAGAGACGATGTGAAAATTTATAAATAAATTTCTGAAATCATGATAAGTATCTTCTAGCTTCTAAAATTTTAATTTTTGAGAGGGATTACATTTTTTTTCTTAAAGGAAGGAGATGGTCCGGGGTGGTGGTCATAAATAGGCTAAATAGTGGCAAAACTATTTTATTAAAAGAAAACGTTTCGACCCGACTTTGCAGGTCTTCTTCAGGGCTAGAACGGACAAAATACAAAAAATTAGAGAATTCTGGAAGTTACATAATGTATAGAAAAATAAAATATAAACAATCTGAATAAGCTTATTGAAATTATAAACAATTAGTACATTAAAATATAAACAGAGTATAGATGGTAACAATTGTTATAGTGTAATATATAATATATGCAAATGTGAATAGACTTTTACAGATCTACGGGAGAGATTGAAAAAGAAGGAAAAAGGATATAACATGAAAGAATGGACATATAGGAATGTGGAGAAAGAAAAGAAAACCAAAAATAAATAAATAAGTATATAAAATAAAAATAGAGACTTACAGGTCTGTTCAGCTCGAAGTTTCACTTAGAACTGGAAAATAAGGATAAGGGTAGGTATTGGGGAATTTTACTGACCTGAATTTGCGGAATTGGAAGGATACAAGGGAAAAAATACTACATATATGAAATAATAAATTATAAATGTATACATATACATATAAAATAGAATTAAGACATTAGAGATAAGAGTGCAATGTGAATAAAAACAAGAATGGAAGAAGCAACCTAGAAGTAAAATATAAATATAGAAATAAGAGACCGTACATTGTAGAACTACTTAAGAAGTATAGAGACGGGAAAAAAAGATATGAATAATTATAATTATATTTGGTTGTACATATGTAAGAAAGTTACATTTAAATATTACATGATATTGAGAAATGGTTAAAAATGTTATGACCGTCACTCTGGACCATCTCCTTCCTTTATAATGCAACGGTAAACTATTAAATTTTCAATTTTTTTTCTTGTTCGATTTTAAACCTCAATAATTGAAAATAATAAAATCAAATTCAGTATAACTTCTAAATTTAAGGCGGTTCTAAAAATGATAACAACAGGAAGCGTTGGAATAGATATGTAATGACGTAGTTGTTAATAATAAGTAGTAATAGATATCGGATGAGCCGGCTCGGTTGTTATTCTCAGTGAGCGGCTGATGGCTGTGTGTGACTGAATTTCCGATGGAAGAGAATACTCTATTACCATCTTGAGTGTCCATTGAGGACAATGTACATCTCTTCTTGCGTCAAAAGGAAATGCATTGTCCTTCGTGTCGTTTTGTCTTGCTGAAAACTTCAATATATTCCAAACGATGTCTCATCGGTATTATGTAAAATGTTTTCTAATACATAGTAAGCGAAGTATACACAAAGATATAACGCAAATATTTTAAAACAAAGCCTTACACTTACTTATAATACCAGTGATCAGCAACGTTACAACAGTTTAAATATCAAAATTTTTTATTGTTCAATTACAACTTAATGTAAATATTTTGAGCAATATCCATTATATACATTGATCAGGGATCTTGAGAGGCTCTGGTTGATATGATATTTCGGATTCCCTCTTGGTTGTTGTTAGATTGCTGTGTGTGAATGTTAAGGAGAGGGAGAGAGTAAAATAGTGGAGGGGTAAGATATTTTGTTTGTTGAGGCAAAATGGCGATATTTTATGTCACTGGATAGTTTTAATATTACTAACATTTGGATGATGTCTGGCTGAGTTTGCTATAATTATTGTGTTTATTTTATTGTTAGTTGGTTTGTTTTTGTGTTCTTTACTTCGTTACTTGTGTTTTAGTGTTTTTATGTTCATCTTTGTTTTAAACTAAATTTTGTTTTTTCAAGTTCGAAATTTTCAGATTAGTTTATGTTAAGTGGTTAGCCACGAGATTTTAATATCTTTAAATAGTGGACTTTTAAAGACTTCTGACGATAGCTAATCACAGAATGGTAAGACATTATTTAACTTTTCCTTAAAGTGAAATTTCAGACAATTTTATTTTTAAGTTGATGGGGTTAACAATGTTATTGACTATTACTATTTCGAAAAAAACATGGTAAATAACACTGGTGTAAGAATGGAAGTGGAAACCATTGAAAGTGCAAGCCCCAAGTAACATCAATCTTCAACTAAAAGCCCTGGGAAGAGAACGTCTGATTCCGAAGATGAAGCAGGTAATGTCAGTTTATTGGACGAAGCACGATGTATTCGGAATAATTTAATAAGCTTCTAATTTTTAAAATAACTTTTTTTTTATTTAGAAATATAATAATCTGTCACGTATTATAATAATCATAGTGATATATGAACACATCCACACCATATATACAGAAAATATAAAATTAACAAAAGTAAAATAATAACTAAATGATAATAAAAAATAATGTACAAAAAAAAATAACCTAAAGATAAGTAATTCAAAAACATAAAAACATAGCCATACATACATCAAATAAGGCAGAGAACCCCAAGCCAGGCTTTTCCTTCAACTATAGAAGGAAAAGAAGGACTCCAAGGATCCCTGCGCTGCTCTCTCAACCGCGTCACTAATGCTAAAGGCAGTGGAGTTTGAGCGAGAGCGCATTTAAAATTTAATAATAAATAATAAGCTTTTTTACAAAAGATTGAAATGAAAATGGCTAACAAAACCCGTGATCACATAAATAGTAAGGTAGACCGACTTTACAGCATCTTAGAAACTGCATGTTGTAAAGCAAATGGAGAAGAATACAAAGGGTATTTAGTGTTTGCTTAGTTCAGAAGGTGTTAAAAGAAACCTCAGAGTCTTCTAGCGTAACAGACATAACATCCCGACAAATAATGGAGACGACGATGCCAAAGGTAACTCAAGTTCTATCAAGCGACGAAATGTCTCAATGACAAATACCTTCCAAAACTGCAACCTCTAAAAAAATAAAAGCACCGACTCACATACCTATCAACCTTCCGGAGCCTGAAGGTTTTGAAGTTGTTAGGAGCAAGCGAATTCGGAGGAAGGCTAAGTTGCTAAACAGACGAACAGAGCAAATAATATAGACCTATATGCGTCCTGTTATGAGCAAGGTCCTAGAGAACCTTATTTTAACTAGCTTATAACCAGTTCTTACACAACCGAGCCATCCACGGCAATACGGTTCTATAAGAGGAAGGGGAACCATTGATGCCATGCTTCGAGTTCGCACAGACGTTGAACAGAAGGCGGAGATCTTTGATATATCCTCCGCCTTCGATAGCGTCTGTTGGCCCTTGGTGCTGCAGCAACTCCAGAAATACGAAGCACTCAGCAACTTATACGCCCTGGTAAGAAGCTACCTCGAGGACAGGTTCGTAACTGTTCGAGGGAGTTTCTTCGATGTAGAAGCTTCCATAGAGGGGAGATGTCCTCAGGGTTCAATTCTTGGTCTGGTCCTATGGAAGCTAATATTTGATGAGTTGCTGAGTGTTCTCGAAGAAGAGCGGTTCCCCGCAACGGCTTATGTCGATCTTGGGATTGTAGTTGCATCTAACAGCAGAGCCGGAATAAAAGAAGAAGCAGAACGACGTGCCAGCCGGGTAGAACGATGGTGTGAGATGCAGAAATTGAAAATATCTCCTGCAAGTACTCAGGCCACTCTCTTCAAAGGGAAAACGGATCGGGCTCATTCTATAAATCTTAACATGGGAGGAATAAGAATACGTCCAAGTGAGGTGGTCACCTACCTTGGTATAAGATTCGGAAGAAGATTGAATGTTATCCCTCACTTGGACTACCTTTGAAATAGGGTTTCCCTAGCCTTGAATGGCGTCTGGAAGACGCCTTTTGGGGCCTCAGATACCATGACTATTTTATAATGGAGTGATAGCTTGATATAATAGAGTGATAGTCCTATCGTATTCTGAGGTACGCGTCTCCCGCTTAGGTCAGAAACCTCTCACACCAGCATAAACGCAGGATGCCGTTTTTTTCCACTTTTCATTTAATGTCTAGTACTAAAATGACGCCATTTATGACTGACCATGTAGGATCCGTTTTATAATACTGATAAGAGATAAAAATCGCTGAGATTCAATGAGGCCGTGGTTTATTTACGCCGCAATTAAGGAAACAAATGCTTCATCGACTGAGTACATATTAATTACCTTCTTCTTTTTTTAATTTTGCCTTTTTCTTCTGCGGAGGGGTGTGAGGGGTTACTGTTTGTAGATCCTGATCCAAGAGTCCCAATCCTGTACCAGCTGGTTGTGCCAGTTTTAGTCCGTACTTCTCTTGTCGAATGCCTCCTGGCATGCTCCTTTTCAAGTGTTCTAAGGCCTGCCTTTCTGTAAGCAGCTCCCTATTAGTCTTTCTTCTCTATGTGCTAGTACTCTGATCTGAGATGGCTCCGTCTATTGTTCGGAGGATTTTTCTCCTAAATCTTTCTATACTTTTTTTTAATCTTTCAATACTTTTATTTTAGGGTATTTGTTAGTGTCCATATCTCACAGCCATATATTAGAACTGTCTTTATCATAGCTTTGTACACCCTTGGATTGAATCTTTAGGGATTTCAACTCTCTTTCCTCTCTCTTCTCACACTGTCTCTCCCTCTCTCCCTTTAAAGTTTACGTTTTAACCTTCTTTTTTTTTTTGAAAAATATTACAATCTGTCTCAAAGTACATTTATAATAGTGTTCAGAGATCATATTCACATTTTATGTACAAAAAATAAAATAAATTATACAGAATAATATATATTTGTATACTTACTGATTTTAGTTGTTCGTTAAACTGTATGCACTTTCTCGAAGATGAATCATACTAATAAATCATACCACTACAACTTCAGTGCAAAATGTGCAACATTAAGGAAAAAGGAGGCACTTAATATATATTGTTTGATTGTCCAATATTGATAGATAGATTGAAAATAAAATTTATTCTGGGACAAGAATAACAATTATGAACAAGAATAACAATTATAAATAAAAAGAACAACATATTTTTATACAAATTTCACAAAAAGTACTGAAGTTGAAGGTAATTGTGATTTACCGTCCTTGTGTTCTCCAAATAGTGCGTGATGGTATTCTTCAGGTAGCACATCTATCTTACTTTATATGAGATGGTTTGGATTTAAATAAACCTTTTTCTAATCTTTAGTTGAAGCTTTTAAATTGAGACGGGGACTCCTTACTCGACCGAGTGATAACCTCGAACCCTTTAGTCCCTCTAAGTTTGAACTTTCATCAAGTCTAAAACAATCTGATTCCCGTTGATTGGTTCATTAAACTTTTATATTCCCTGAAGGGAGTGAGTGGGAGAGGGGAGGTGTGGGAGGTGGCCAAGTTAAAAAGCTATCAGCCATTGGCAGTTTCGATTCTATTTCGATTTATTTGATGCTATCAAATATTTTGTATTGCTTTCACTTTCCTATATATGTAAAATATAGTAAAGGAAAGTATTGCGATCCTGAAAATTTTCGAACCTGGGTTTTCAACAGAAATAAACGTTTTAGTGTCTCCTGAGTCCAGGTTAATAAGTCCCGCAAAATGGTCTGTGTATATGTGAACAGTCAAGCACAAAAACGAAAAGTCGTACGAAACTGATATTACGCATTCAAGATATATGACAGTAACTTTCCCTGGCAGTTGTAATGCCCAAAACATTTTGTAAATAAATTTTTTATTTTTATATTTGATTATTTAGAAATATTACATTCTGTCACAATCAAGGACATTTATAATAGTGTTCAGAGAGCAAACTCACACTCTATTTACAATAAGTAAAAATAAATAATACAGAAACTAATAATAATAAAAATAAATGTATATAAACAAAAGAACTAACCTAAACACACATACTTGGCTTGAGTGGAGGATCCGGCCATTGCCAAAACTCCAATATATGCTTATTCACAGAATGTCTCTGGGCCACTGCCGCTTCAACCTTCGAGGAGGATTGTAAGGATGGGTGGTGCTGGATAGAGATGAATTTGTAAATAAATAAATCTATTATTGTGTCCGTGTAGTTTAATATAAAATCGATAGCAAAAAATAAGTATGTGGTGGTCGATAGTTGGTTATCGTAAGTCGATATGTAAAGTTTTGTAGTTTACGTACCAGGAAGCTGCTGTTATCAGTCTTAAAATTTTGGATTGAAAATCTTGCATTTTTGGTCAGTGTGTCTTCTTTTCCGAACATGGGTATTGCCATATAGATTCAAGCAGGTAACTTTTTAGTTTCTATCAAATATCCAGTTTTAAAAATTTGGAAGAAGTGATTATACTATTTTCTGTCGCTTGTTTAAAGTCTTTCTTTCCGGTTTGCCATGAGGCCCCCAAGGCCCCTTCTGTTTATATTAGTCTAAGATAACCTACAATGTCAGTATGAGGAATCGGGTTTTCGCCGATATAAATTATTTAAAATCTTAAAACTATACTAAAAAAAAAAATCATTTAATATTATATATTAAAACATTGATTACAACCTACGCAGACGATACGACAATTTGAACAATAATTTGGTCTCACTGAGTTAAAAAAATATTTACAAACACGTAATTAATAAAATGTAAAAATCCCACTCTAGAAAATGGGATTAAACCACGACAAATTACAGCCCACGAAGTTCACATTCCAAGGAGACACGTGTATATTAGATTTTATAGACTACAACCAAATTCCTTTAAAAACGCAGTGGACTAATAATCAACAAATGGATAACCAAGTGCCCACATGTCAAAATGAAAAGAAGCTGAAAAATCATTAGTTTTAATTGTTTTCTTTTTATAAGTGAAATGTGTATTTAGGCAATTATTTTAATTACAATACATCCTATATCACGGAAAAACAAACATTAAAAGCTTTGCAACAGTTAATTGTAGTCATTTTTGCTGAAAACCCGGGTACTTTTAGGTGAATAGATAGGAGATCACATAATTTCTTTACACAACTTGAGGTGGATCTCAAAAGTTTTCCTAATAAACCTCAATTTAATTGATATGGGCTTCAAGCTTATTTAGATGTCATGGATATCAAGGGGTAACTGTAGTACAGTCAAAGGGTGATAAAAAAAAAATCAAATAATTTATGAAGAGAAGAATAGTTGGGGTGGTCAGTCAAAAAAGAAGGCAAAAATAAATTATAATATTTATTTTTACATATGCCAACGTTTCGACCTGAAGTTCAGGCCTTCATCACGGCTAAGAAAAATAACCAGATAACAAGGTATGAGAAACATAAGTAGTGATGGTAAAAAAATAAATAACAAAAATAAATAAATAAAAAATTATTTAAAAAAAAATAAAAAAAATAAATAAATATAAAGTAAAATGAAATTGTTAGAATAATGACTACGAACTAAGAGATAAATAATAATAACCGTTACAAAGGGTGGAATGATGAAGTAGGCATAATCAAAAAGGGTAACGTAAGTGTTAAAATGGGAATCTTAGAATAAAATATAAAACATAAAAAAGAAATATGAAGTTATATAAGAAATGAAAATAAATAGTAAAATTAAGACATTGAGAATGGAGTAGTTAGATAGAAAATTGAGATACTGTAAAGTCTATCAAGATGTACAGACAATGTATAATATAATAGAGAGTTAAAAACAGAGAAAAGGAATGAAAGGAAGGAGGGAAGAAATTGAGAAAGCTGAAATAAGAAAGAAATAAAAGAAGCACTACCTGTCTCCTTAAGTGTTGCAGGGAGAATAAAAGTCGTTGCAAGGGAGGGGGAGAGGGAAGAGATGCGTAGGTGGCGTCTTCTCTAATGGTTATCCGACGAAGTTTAAACTAAAGCACCGGAAACGTAAATAGGTACGAGAGATATGTTACTCAGAAATATTATGGAAAATTGAACGAAAGTTAATAGAAAGTGGATGAAAAATTCAAAAGAAAAATAACTGTTGAGTAATAAGGGAGAATAATTGAAATAAAAATATATCATATATATATAAATATATAAATATACCAAATATAATATATATATTTTTTTTTTACCATCACTACTTATGTTTCTCATACCTTGTTATCTGGTTATTTTTCTTAGCCTTGATGAAGGCCTGAACTTCAGGTCGAAACGTCGGCATATGTAAAAATAAATATTATCATTTATTTTTGCCTTCTTTTTTGACTGACCACTCCAACTATTCTTCTCTTCATTATCCAGGACAGTGAACCATTTACCAATTACAAATAATTTATGACTTTTTTTAAACGGAACTTGGCTAAGTTTGTCCGCCTAACAGTCCTCATTAAATGATTTAACAATGGCAACCTCTTCTATTGTTCGAAGTAAATTTTGTCTTATTTACTATAGAGCAATGTTTAATTCCTACCAAGTAATTTATATTAATTAATAAATTAATACTAAATATGACTATCATATTTAATAAAATACGGCCCTTTGTCAAAATAGCGTTGAATGTTGCCTAAGTTGAACTCATTTTTTGATAGATAGATAGAAAAATAATTTTATTCTGGGACATAGTCCCTTGAGAATAACAAAATAGAACAAAATTAAAAGATCACATCTGGCCAAAATAAAATCAATCGAAAAAAAGAAATAATGTAAAAAAAATATAAGGTAAACATTCTATATACAAAAAACGAAACTATATACAAAACAATTAAGTTTGTTTGTTGAGTTGAGTTGTTTGGCTCTAGCCGGTGACAAAGATACATCGGCTCCACGGCGGTTTCCCTTTTAATAGGGTTTTATTCGCCCAATCGAACCAAAAATTGACATGTGACCGAGGACGTACGCTGGAGACCTGCTGCTTGAATTTCGAAAAAATCAAGCAAAGAACTTCGCCAGGACCAGGAGGTAAAAAAACTCAACGTGCCTGTGGGACCGGAGTCCTTATCACTGTGCAGAACAGGACTTGTCGGCCCCCTCCACCTCACAGCGGCCGCCTCCATCCAGCAAGGTCAGTGGCGTCTTATCAATACCAACAGCTGTCACCGAAAGAGCCCAACCTATTTTGTTAACCTTATCCATTGTTTCATTGATTTTCTATATTCTCTCTCTGCTCTCTTATTCAAGGAAAAAAAAAAATTATATATATATACATATCAGCTTTATCAATCGATTTATTTATTAAATTTTATTTATTATTTATTCAGTGGACGTGGGTATGTGTTTTTAATTTTATTTAAATTTTTTAACAGTATATTTTAAATTGTTTTTATTCATTAACTCATTTATTAATTTATTATTATTTAAATAAGATTTTATTGATTGTATATTTTAACTTGTTCTTAATTGTTAACGTATTTATTAATCTTTTATTTTTTATTCAGATTATATTAACTGAATATTTTAATTTGTTTTTAAAAAAATTGATTTTATAGATTTTAACTTTTTACCATTACTTATTTGATATATTTTAACTTAATTTTAAGCAATTGATTTGTATATTTTAACTTCATTTTATATTTTAGCTTAGTTTTAAGATTAAATTTAACTTTTTATAGTATAACTTGGTTTCTATTGATTTTAAATTTTAGATTATTTTACCATTATTTATTTGATATATTTTAACTTGATTTTGTGCAATAGATTCTATAGATTTTAACCTATTAATTAACTTTTTTTTATTATAACTTGGATTCTCTTGATTCTATATTTTAAGTTATTTTTAAGCAATTGATTTTATAGATCTCAATTGTTTTTTAGCTTTATACATTTTACATTTTAACTCTTTTTAAACATATATATCTGATACTTAAGTTGGCATATATGCATGTCTCTCTCGTTTAGTTTTTATTTATTTATTTTTATTTATATATTAATTCTCCTTAAAATAATTTATTGTAATCATGCGTGTGGTATACATGGCCTCGAATAAATAGATTGTATTTTAAATGGACCTAAAAATAATGAGAAAAATCGAAATTGGCCAGAAAGTATGGGTTCCGAGAACAGAAGGACCTGCTCAGGAGGCTGTTGTTGCCTCTGTGATGTCTGTGGATGCCGCGGAAGGCGGCCAAAAGAAAATTGTAAAAGTCGAATGGCCAGACACAGAAGGTGTACTATTGGGAAAGACAGTTTCCATAGATGATGTCTTCCCAGCATTGCCAAATGTTCCACAGAATGTCGCAGGGGCGAGCATAGAGCAGGAGGAAGAAGTTATACGCCCTAATAATAAAGTTTGTCCCATATGTGGGCTTTCTTTTAAGGGTGAAAGAGGTCTTGGAACCCATATTGCAAAAAAGCACCCCAGGGAGGCTAACACGAATACACTGAGGGGCATAGTGAAAAATGTTATAGGTCCAAAAAATGGAGAGGGTGAGGTATCAAAAATAAAAGAGGACATTATTGGATGGTCTACCGTGTTCAAGAATCTCTTAAAAGAAAACACAATGAATATTGCGGATTTTGATGAGGCCGTAGGCAAGTTCCTGAATTTTCTCAAGAATATCAATGCGGAACTGCCAGGTCCCCAGCACCCAGCCATTAAATTTTACAGGATGAGAAAAAAAAATAAAACTAAAGTGGCTGATAAGGGTGCTGGACAAGTCTCAAATCCGCAAAGAGCGAACAAGGTAGACAGGAGTCGTCGGCAGGAGCAGTATCAATACGAAGTCGCACAGTATAATTATTACAATAAATAATTATTGTTTTTTTTTTTTTTTTTTTTTTTTTTTTTTTTTTTTTTTTTTTTTTTTTTTTTTTTTTTTTTTTTTTTTTAATTTCTTTATTGAGTATTATAACAATCTGTCTGTTCGACATTGGTTATAGTGAGGTAGGATGACATTCACACCATATGTACAAAAAAATAAAATAAATAGAACAAAATAATAATCAAAAGTATATACAATAGACAATAAAATAAAATAACCTAAAAAATAAGAAAATTAAAACTAAGGAAAAAAAAAAAAATAAAATAACATGCATACCTATATACAATCAGGCGAGGGAACTCCAGGAGAACCCTGCGCTACTCTTCCAACCGCGTCACTGGTACTAAAGCCAGCGGAGATTGGTCGAGAGCACTTTAGCCACATACACACATGTCTTGAGTGAAGAATCTGGCCATTGCCAGAACTCCAATTTATATAATTTACAAAAGGTCGCGAGGCCACTGCCGTTTCAACCTTCTTGGAGGATTATAGGGATGGGAGATGCTTGATAGGGATTGTGCAAGAGGATTTGGGTGGTAAGTAAGGTTCTGGTGAAATTTGGAGAACTTTTCTGGGATAAGGTCTAGGACAAATGGGATGTTAAGGTCATGATGTAGGGTTTTGTTGGATACATAGAAAGGAGCATCGACTATTGTTCGAAGGACTTTAGACTGGAAGGATTGGATGCGCTTGATGTTAGAAAATTTTGCTGATCCCCACAGTTCTAGTCCGTAAGTCCAAATAGGTTTCAGTATTGTCTTGTAGATCAGTAGCTTGTTTTCAATGGAAAGTTTAGATTTTCTGCTTAGTAGTCGGTATAGTTGGCCGTATCGTCGGTTGAGTTCTTGTCTTTTGAGTCTAGTATGCGGGTTCCAAGTTAGTCTTCGGTCTAAATGAAAGCCAAGATACCGGACTGTGTCTGAATAAGGAAGCTGGATGGAATTAAAGAGTACTGGTGGACAGGAATTGCGTCGGAGTGTAAAAGTAATGTGTTGGCATTTAGATTCATTAACTTTAATGCGCCAGTTATTACACCAGTGCTCAATCAAGGTGAGATGACTTTGGAGATTTAAGGATGCTATTTCGGGATCAGAGTTGGATGATAAGATTGCGGTGTCGTCAGCGAATGTTGCAAGAAAAGTATCGGGATGAACAGGGATGTCAGCAGTAAAGAGGATGTAAAGCACGGGACCCAAGACGCTGCCTTGGGGAACACCGGCTTTAACGGAGTAGATATTGGAAAATTCTGTTCCACAGCGAACTCGAAAGGAGCGGTCAGAGAGGTAGGATCGGAGGACTAGGTACAAGGACTGAGGTAAATGGATTTTAAGCTTGGAGAGCAGTCCGGAGTGCCATACCCGGTCAAATGCCTGTGCAATGTCCAGAAAGGCACCCGAACAGTATTCCTTGTTTTCTAGGGCTGAGGAAATATGATCAACGACTCGGAGTCCTTGTTGAACAGTAGAATGTTGAGAGCGAAAACCAAACTGATGGGAAGGGATATTTTGGGATTCTATAATGGGTAGGATTCGTTTCAAAAGGATCTTTTCAAAAATTTTTGAAAGGATTGGGAGTAGGCTGATTGGTCTATAGGATGTTGAGCTATTGAGAGGTTTTCCTGGTTTTGGGAAAAGGATAATAGTGGAGTGTTTCCATAACAGAGGGAAGTGGGTGGTGCGTAGGATACAATTGTAGATATATGTAAGGAATATGACTGCTTTGGATGGAAGTTGTCGAAGGATTTGAGGTGTAAGGAGATCATGTCCAGGAGCTTTACGGAGGATTAGTTTTTTTAATTGAAATTTTACTTCGGAAGGATGAATAGCTTTTGGGGGCAAGGAAAGTGGGATTGGTGATGTAAGGAGTTCTTCTACTGTTACGGTGTGGGCAGGATGGGATTCCGGATGTGAAATAAATGTATTGGATAGGTGAATGGCGAACTCCTCAGCTTTATCTTCGTCAGATGCTGCCCAGGAGCCATCACCTCGTCGGAGAGGATGGGAAATGCGGTGAGGATTTAGGATTTTTGTTGTGGTTTTCCAAAGGGAATTGTCGCGAGAAGAGAGGGAGGATAGGTAGGAGTTGAAGGATTGTGATCTGAAGGTGGCTAATTCCAGTTTTAATTGTTTGCAGTAGTAATTATAGGAGCAGCGGTCGGTAGGATGTCGGGATCGTTGCCATAATAATCTGGCACGGCGTTTGGTGCGGATTAGGTTAAGGAGGTGTTGGGGTAGAATGGTCTTTATAGGAATTCTGGAGGAGTCTTTTGGAAAGGAGGCAGTCCAGGCGGCTTGTTGGATTGTGGTAGTAAAGGAATTTACGGCACTATCAAGGTCATCGGGAGTTTTGAGGGATATGTTGAGATCAATATTATCGGAGATTATTTGGCGGAAAAGGTCCCAGTTTACTGGGCCCCTAATGAATGACGGTGGAGAAGGTTTGGGAACAGGTTCAAGTGAAACATTAAGGATTAGAGGACTATGGTCAGAGGAAAGTTCATTTAGACGTGTAATGGAACAATTGAGGGGACTTAAGCCGCTGTGGATAAAGAAATCTAGAAGATCAGGATTACGGTTGGGATCTGTGGGCCAGTAGGTAGGAGAGTTGGGGGAAAGGAGGTGAAAACGTTGGGAATTGAGTGCAGACAGCAGGGTTCGGCCACGAGAATTCGTGGTTCTGGAACCCCATTGTTGGTGCTTGGCATTTAGGTCTGCACCCAAGATGAAGTGATGTCCTAAGGAGTCGAGGAGAGAACTGAATTGGGCATTGGATATGGATCGGTTAGGAGGGCAATACGCTGATGCAAGAGTGACCGGAAAGGTGAAGGTTTTTATCACGATAGCGGTGGACTGTAGGAAATCATGTATTGGTAATGGGAGTAGGTGATGGGAGAGGGATTGGTCTACAATTACAGCAGTACCGGCATGTGCTTTTCCGTCAGGGTGGTCAGTACGATATGTCAGGTATTGTGGTATATTGAAGTGCTGTTTAGTGGTTAGTCGAGTTTCAGTAATTAGTGCCACATCAATGTTCTTGTCAAGTAGTAAAGTAGATAGTTCGTCTGTATGATTTCTAACACCATTCGCATTCCAAAGGAGAATGGATATGGGTTTAGGGATGTGAGTCATTTAAGGATTTTTCAAAGGAGGGATGAGGTGAGATACGAGATTCGTGAGGAGTGATATGAGTGGAGTAACAAGGGATTTGAAATCGGTGAGGAAAGATGCTAACAAACTTAATTATTACAATAAAAGAAAAAAAAAGTTGTGCAAACTGTTATGAATGCCGATGCTCCTAAGAGGTGTCCTATAAAGATGGCCGATATCGAAAAATATTATAAAGACCTCTTTGAGAGCGAAAATCTCTGCAGGCGTGCGGATTACGAGCAGTGTGCCCCGATGCCAAATTTAGTGTCCATTGATATAGAAACCGTCAAGAAAGCCATTAAATCAACATCAATGGACACATCGCCGGGGCCTGATGGAGTTCTGATCCGCACGATTAAATATTTTGATGTTGCAAATATTATTAGAACAATTGCGGAGATAATGCTGAAGGTGGCCTATGTCCCAGAACCACTTCGACAAGGGCGCACAATACTAATATATAAGGGGAAAGGTGATGTAAACAAAATCCCTTCCTGGAGACCCATCACCATTTATTCTATTGTGCGCCGAATCATAGAGAAGGTTCTGGACCATGAATTAAGAAAACAGGTCACCTTCCACAGGAATCAGAGAGGCTTTATAAAAGGCCTCCCGGGAACGCACGTCAACGCAAGGATTATCGACGCTGTATTGAAAGATGCAAAGATTATGAAAAAAGATTGTGCGGTGGTATTCCTTGACGTTGTCGGTGCTTTTGACAATGTTGGCCACAATCATATCGTGAGCTCCTTGGAAGCAAGAGGTGTGTCGCCGGATCTTCAACACGTTATATCGGCTCTCCTCTGCACGAACACAATCAAAATTAGTAACGGTGTTCACGCAACTAGCCAAATCAAAGTGCTGCGCGGGGTACCCCAAGGCGGCCCCTTGTCGTCGTCGCTCTTCAACCTGGCCATTGACCATCTCTATCGCGACCTGTGCGATGAAGAATTTTCCAAAAAATTTGGATACAAGTTAAAAAGTGACCAAGGTTGTGTGGTCCTCACAGGTTTCGCGGATGACCAGGCCGTGTCAGCGCGTGACAAGGGGGCTGCAGAAAGAGTGATCGGCAGCGTTCAGAGGACATTTGAGGGAATTGGTTTGGCTATTAATCCTCAAAAAAGCGTGGGCATCGTTCTAAATAAAGGAGAGCTGGAAACCGCGATGCTCTCCCTTGAGAACGGAGAGTACATCCAAACAATGCAGAATGGAGATACAATCAAGTATTTAGGATGTACATTCTCGGGAGAGCTACAGTTCAACGAAGATTCGGTGACCAAATTGAACGAAAACCTGAATAAACTGGTAACCTCTCCCTTGCTGAAGCCGGAGCAGAAGCTAAACATTGTCAACCAATATCTGTTCCCGGGTCGTACTTACCCTCTCCAAACTGCGCCCCTCACAAAGCTGCGTCCTGCCGTACTTGACGGCATCGACACCATGATTCGCAGGAGTGTGAAGGCTATTGTTGGACTCCCTGCGAACACCTCCACGGCGATGTTGTACTCTCCCAGGAGGTATCGAGGATTAGGATTAATCCGCTGCCAATGGGAGGCTCCTCTACAACATTGGTCCATTGCTCAGCGACTGGCCAATGTGCCCGATGCCCTTTTTCAGTCGATCTTTGATTATTCGGCTGAGGTTGATGAATGTGCCGAGAGATTGGGGGTTGATCGGGGTATTCGGAATATGAGAGCTCTACGGCAGTCGCTTCGAGAAAATTCGTTTGAGGAATGGACCAATTGCAGGTGGCAGGGCATTGGAGTTCGCCATTTTAAAGAGACCCCGAAAGCCAATAAATACATGTATGATAAGCAAGTACTTTCTGGGTCTGAATGGTCAAATGCCCTGAAACTAAATATTAATTATGCTCCCCTGCGTGGAGTCCCAGGTGTCAGCGGACAGGTAAGAGAAGTTGGGTCCCTCTGTCGCAAATGCGACAGAGAGCCAGAAACACCAGCACATGTGCTTGGAAAATGCCCCAACAACTCCCTCCTTATAACACGCCGTCACCACAGAGTCAAGCATGAACTGATGAGGCTCCTTGAAGAGAGAGAATACGCCTGTTTCGAGGAAGTATATTGTATAGATACGGATGGATCCACCCGATATGCCGACATTGTAGCATTCCCTAAGACGGGAAAGTCGGCGATGATTTTGGATCCGACCGTGAGATATGAGACCAACGACCTCGATCAGGCAGAAAAAGTGGAAAGGGAGAAAAAACAGATATATGAGAAATGCATCCCTTTCCTTAGTGAAAAGTTCCGCGAGAGTTTCGGGCCGAGAGAGTTCCACGTGAGAGGCCTTTGGTTCGGAGCTCGCGGAACGATACCAGACTCAACAAGGAGCTACATGGAGGGCCTTGGTGTCGACATAAAGGACGTGGCAAGGTTGGCAGAGAGTATAATCCTCGACTCCCTGGGAATCATCCACCACCATGTGCATGGGAGCGGATAGGGGGAGAGTTTGCTCGCGGGGGGAGGCATGCGTGTGTTACAGCATTTTTTATATTATTATTTATTGAACACGTCCACTGTACTTTATGAATTTTTTATGTATTAGGTTAGAAAGAGAGAGGAGAGAATGTGAGTGGGAACATGTATAGGGGGAGAGAAGGAAGAGAAAGGGTACAGAATGATAATAAATGAATGAAAGAAATAGTAAAAATTATAAAAAAAAAAAAAAAAAAAAAAAAAAAAAAAAATAATATATATATATATATATACGTATAAAATATTGTATACTATGCTCATACATATTGTTAATCCTATAATTGTATAATAATTTTAAATAATGTCTGTAGTGATTAATAAGTATGCTGTGTTGTTAGCAACCCAATGTAATTGGGCAGCACCATTTTATTTTATTTTATGATAATAAAGTGATTCTCTCTCTCTCTATGACAAGGCACGTAAAGCTATTTGCACTGATAGACTCGTATACACTTTTGAGAAAATAATAAAGAATTAAAATTAAAAATGTATCAATGAATCAATCAATGAATTTGTATGTATCAAATTCTCTATTAAAATCAGCTCGAATGGTTAGCAACTATCTGTCTGTTCTTGGGATAGGAATTGGAATAGGAGGGTTTTGAATTTGGATATGGATGGGGAATATCGAATTTTGATAGGGAGGGAATTCCAGAAATTGACAGAGCGAACAATAAAGGAATTTTGGAATGAGGCAGATCTGTGAGAAGGCATGTAAAGATTAGAAGGTCGAGATCTTGTGGACAAGGAATGGACTGAGGATTTGAACTGGAGAAGGTTGTAGGCGTAAGAAGGACGATGGCTGTTGATGATTTGGTAGAGGAACGTACCTAGGAAATATTGTCTTCGGAAGGAGGGGAAAAGCCACTTTAACTCAGCGTAGTGGTGAGAAACATCATTAGAGTTATTTGCTTTTTTTTTTTTTTTTTTTAAACTAGAAAGGTGCCTAAACATGCCTGATGAGAAAAATGCACATCTGTATACTAAATATGCATTAGTAATTCTACAACGGCTAAACAGTTCTTTTTTTTTTATCCTATTTTTAGAACATACTTTACAGACTACCTCAGAGTTATAGTCCGGGAGCCCGTGCCAAAAAAGGTGTTATATTTCATACTAAGGTTTGTCCTTATAAATGGACCGTATCCACAGGCCTGCTGAGGGAAATGCACGTCTGCCAGCATATAGCCGCTGGAACACAAAATGGCGGCCATGTGACGATAGATAGATGCCCTACATAGCTTGTAAGCATATATACAGAGCGGGTCTATAGATATATAAAACTACCGACCCTTTCAATTTATAGTATTTACAGTCACAAGACATGAAATAATAATAAGTTACTCCATACTCGTGAATTTCAAGTCAAAAAATTGAATTTACGATTCAAAAAGTTTACTGTTTTTATTAATCGTTTGTATCAGTGAAACTATGCGTTCTATCAATAATAATGTCATATGTCAAATTAAAGCTGACAAAATTTGCAATAGAAATGGGTCTATTAGTTTTTTCGCTGTCTATAGTTTTCGTGGTATCCGTCCTCTTAATTCACTAAAGAAAAAGTCAGCAGGAAGAAAGTTGTTTAATATTAAATTTTCTTGAAGAAATATATGTATATAAGACATTATATATATACGTATATTATGTAAGCCAATGTATACAAATGTATGTTGTCTAATATACAGATCAAGAGCTGTGTAATATTGAAAATTGTGAAAAGTAACTTTTTCAATACAGTTTCTGAGTTGAATCATTAAGTTATAATTGTTCTAGCCTTTGAATGGTTGAAGATAAGATAGTAAAAAAATATATATTCGCAAAGAAAATTTAATATTAAACAACTTGCTTCCTTATCAAGTTTTCGTAAAATGAAAAGATAAAGAGTTGGCGAGTCAAATAATGATAAGAATACGATACTAATTTTTTTTTCGATGTTAGTGAATTACGAGGACGGATATCACGAAAACTATAGAATATAGCTAAACAACTAATAGAACCATTTCTATTGCAAATTTTGTCAGCTTTAATTTTGCATATGACATTATTATAGATAGAACGCATAGTTTCACTAATATTAGCGAAAAATCGAAAAACGTAAACTTTATGAATCGTAAATTTAATTTTTCGACTTGAAATCGACGGGTAAGGGGTGACTTTTATTTCATGTATTGATTTAAATACTATAAATTGAAAGAGTTGGTAGCTTTATATATCTATAAGCCCTCTCTATATATACGCTTAAAACTTATGTAGAGTCTCTATCTATAATCACACGGCCGCCATTATGTAATCTTGCGGATATAGAAATAGAAAATCATTTTTATTCTGGAACTAGGTCCTTTAAGAATAACAATATGGTTAAACCAATTGACAATAAGTCTGGCCAGATGACCTATTATAATAAAGAGTAACTACAATCTAAGTAATAAAATGAGTATCTACAGCTTTGAAGGGTATATTAAAAAAATCAGATGTGTACAAAGGTTACAATATTATAATATTGGTACAAAAAACAATAACATACTAATAACTAAATAAAATTGGAAAGAAATGCTAAATAAGTTTTATAGGTAACCAATTTTAGTGCTACAATATAAAAACATAATAAAAACAAGTATAAAAAAACTAGAGTAAATAAATGATTTATATATATGTTCCTTAAGACGTTTAAGTGAAAACATATGATTATATTGTGAAAAAGTAGACAAGTACTGTGATCTACCTATGACGCAATAGAAAAAGAAAAAACAAATACATCTATATATTTACATACATACAGATATATATATATATATATTGTGTAGCAATCATATAATCATAATACCTGGTAAGAGATAGTACATGCATTTCCTACTATCGACGTAGGAATTACAATACATACATTTTTTTTTATTCAATTATAATTAACTGTTTATATATATATATATTATATATATATATATATATATAATATATATATATATATATATATTTATATATATATATATATAAGATAAAGACCGGAGACTGGCGGTATCAGCCTTAATACTATTTGGTAATGTAAATAAACAGGCTAAGTGTATATAAGGAGGCTTATGGAACGAATAAAGCAGTGTTTATTCAGAAGTCGTGTATGTTACATCTTTTCCCTTTTCCTTCTTTTTTTTTATTTCTTAAGTCCGACGACGCTTAACTGGTGCCGAAACCCGGGACAACGTCAGGGAAGTAATTTTTTTTTTAAGTAGATATTTTTTTTTTTGGTGTTTAAGGAAAAGGTGAGATGCCGACAGAAGGTTTGATTAGACCGGGAGTACTAAGCGTACCGGAAATTCCTCAACCTCAGGATATTCCACAGATCAACCAGGTACCCCAGATCGCGCCTCAGGTACCTCAGATACCTCAAGTCCCTCAGGTAGCACAGATCCCTCAGATCCAGGAGATCCCTCCATTACCAAGGGACACGTTGGCAGAAGCACACGCCAATGCCTTGGAATGGATGAAAATAAGAGCAACAACCACGCAGGACTTACGGAGGGCCATTGCGGACCTAGAACGATTCGGAGGCGAGGTAGGCGAGCTCAACCATTTCTTGAAAGGCGGAGATCGCCTTATGTCAAGAATCGAGGTAAAGGTGGCGGAGGACCTGGTGAACCTAGGGGACGCGGAAGCACTAAAAGCAGCTCTTGTGTGCCGAGTAAGGAGGAACGTCCTGAACCAGATCCAAGCGGACGAGGAGACTCCGTGGCCGGTGATTAAGGAGCGGCTGAAGAAGGCTTTTGGAGGAGGTAGGTGGACACCGGAAGAGGACATATTCCAAATGTTTAGGGAGCGGCGGTCCCAACGACAGACAAGGGGACAATATGCGGGGGTACTCGTGGCGAAGTACAATCGCATAACCGAGAAGATGCGGGAAACGATGAGCGTGGGAGAGGTCGAAGCCAGGATGGAGTTCCTGTCGACAATATTGAAAGTCCAGCTGGCTAAAGAAACGGGGAAGAGGGACGGACTGCCCAGAGAGCGATCGTTCCTCGAATGCGCCCAGGAGATGATCGACCTAAGTGCCAGAGAGGAAGAGACACGGATGGATGTGGAAGAACCGGGTTGGACCCGAGTGACGGATAGACGACCATGGACAGCCCCGACAGGTTGGAGGAAGAGGGACACAAGGCAGCCGAGTGGAGAAAAAGCCACGACGAGGGAAAGAAGATCGGGACAGTCGTCGAGGCCGAGGAATGGGCCCCGGAGGGAAGAGAGAAAATGTCACGGGTGTGGGAAGCCGGGACATTTAGTAGCGCAGTGTCCGCGCACCAGATGCTTCGAGTGCGGGACGGAAGGGCACATAGCAAGACAGTGCCCATACATATTTCACAGGAGGGAGAGACCTCAGGACGAACCCATGGAGGTGAATGTACAGAGGATGAAAAGGCGAGCCAGGGTACATCAGCGGGACGGATCTTCGGAGGAGGCAACCGAGGAGTCAGGAGCGTCGGGAACGGAGACGGACGAACCAGGCAGCAGCGGAGGTGAAGGAGGTAGGCGCAGCCAACGGAGCGAGCAGCGACGAGCGGCGGCAGAAAGGAGGAAGCGGGACGACATCTGAGGAGTGTGTCGGCAGAGAGGCGACCGCACAGCAATATGCAACAATGTCCGAGGTAAGCCATGCTGGTTGCCAATTATTGAAGTAGACGGGGGAGTAAAGTGTCTTGTGGACACGGGTAGCTCGAGCACTATTATGACTCGAAGGGCGTTAGGAAAAGGGTGCGGGAGCGAGAGGGTACTCCGGATACAGAAATGTGACTGCCAGCTGATCACTCTGGGTGGTCCCTGTAGCGTAGAGGGTGAGGCGACAATTGGGCTTGATCGGTGGACAGGGAAAGAGGGTGAGCTAAGGGTGCATGTGGTGGAGAACATGACTCGGGAATACCAGGTCATAGTAGGGTGCGATTTGTTAGGTCAGGTAGGGGCGAGCATTAGAAATCGTAGAGGAGTCTGGAGCGTTAGGTTGGGAAAGAGGAAGTTCGGATGTATAGGGGTCGCGAGAGAAAGAAGGGTGCGGATAGGAGCGGTGAACAGAGTGGAGGACTGGAGGAAGTTGCTACAGGAGGAGTTTAGGGATATCTTCTTCAGGGAAGGTGAGGTATTAGGGGTAACAGGGAGGACGGTGCATGAAATCCCACTGAAACAGGAGAGGGTAACTTACGTGAAAGAGAGAAGATACCCGCAGGCGTTGAGACAGCATATTCGGGAGGAGCTAGATAGTCTAAAAGAACAGGGAATCATAGTTGATAGCACCTCACCATTCAATAGTCCCCTGTGGGCGGTGAAAAAGAAGGCAGCGCCGGGGGATAATAAGGAAAAATACAGGGTGGTAGTAGACTATCGTAAATTGAACGATAACACGGTAGACGAGAAGTACCCGATCCCGAGATTCGAAGATATACTCGATAGGTTGAGTGGGGCCGTGGTCTTTAGCACGCTGGACCTCAAGGCGGGATACCACCAAATACGGATGCACCCGGAAGACCAACACAAAACAGCGTTTACATTTGAAAGGGGGCATTATGAATTCACCAGAATGCCGTTTGGTCTGAAGAATGCGCCCATAACATTTCAGCGTCTGATGGACGAATTTTTGAGGGGTATCGATGACTCGGTATGCCAGGTATACATGGATGACCTGCTGATTTTTAGCAGAACGGAAACCGAGCACGTGGGACATCTGAGGGCAGTATTCGAAAGGCTCCGGCAATTCGGGCTGAAATTGTCAAGCGAGAAGTCTCTGCTGGGACAAACGCGGATCAATTTTTTAGGCCACACTATCTCTAGCGAGGGGGTCAGACCGGATGCGGCAAAGGTGGAGGCAATCACGCGGATGGCGGTACCACGGGACGTGAAGGGGATCCGTAGGCTTCTCGGGACGCTGAATTATTACCGGAGATTCGTACCCGAGATGGCAGAGTATTTGGTACCCATTAACAATTTGCTGAAGAAAGGCGCGAAGATTGTGGTGACACCAGAGATGGAGAATAACATTCGAAAATGTATGAATAGGTTGCTGACAGAGCCGGTGTTAGCGTTCCCGGATTTTGAGAAGCTTTTTAATATAACCACCGATGCGAGTGAATACGCGTTAGGGGCCGTTTTGTCCCAGGGGGGGAGTGAGGGTGAACGACCGATAGCATACGCGAGCCGTCGGCTTACGGGTGCGGAATCAAGGTACAGCGCTTTGGAGAGGGAGCTACTCGCGATAGTATGGGCTATCGACCATTTCAGGCCATACGTATTCGGGAGAAAATTTCGAGTCCATACCGACCACAAACCCCTCCAGTGGGTAGGAAAACTCAAGGAAACCTCAGCTAGGGTCACGAGATGGAAGGAGATCCTAAGCCAATACAACATAGAGGTGGTGTATAAGCCGGGAAAGGAAAACGTGGTGGCAGACTGGCTCTCGAGGGCCATCATGATCAACGCGGTTGAAGAGGACAGGGGAGGACCATCGCAGGACGTGCGTCAATTCTTGAGGGAATGGACTCCCGATGGCGAAGGGGCAAATGATACCGCAGGTATTGAGGACAGGGGAGAGTCCCCAGAAGAGGAGAGCTCAGCGGAAGAAAGGGCAGCGGAGATGGAAGAAATAGAGGAGATCGTGAACGACAAACACCGTCAGGTGATTTGGAAGACACGAACAACCGGAATCATGAAAATCGATTTCAGAAGGTACGGGAGAAGTAGGATCCGCGTCATTTGGTCGCAACCCGGGGTCAGCGAAGAACAAATCTGTACGGCACTGAGGGATGCCTCGGAAGCGGGTAAAACGCACTACCTATACGTGGGAAACAATACGGTATGGGATAAGATCAAGCGAATGTGGAGGTCCGAGCGAATAGGTGTGGACAGGACATTCATCCGGTGCAAGTATGCTGTGGAGACGGTACAGGACGAAGAGCAGCAGCAAGCAATCACAGTAGCATATCACCAGGGGAAAACCAATCACCGAGGCGTTAACGAGACGCTGCAGGCATTGCGTCGGAAGTATTTCTGGTGGGGCATGAAGAGGTCCATCCAGGAAGTCATTGGGAAATGCGAGATATGCATGCGCACAAAATACGATCGACACCCCCCCAGAGGAGTTCAGGAGGAGACACCTACAGGGAATATGCCGCTACAGGACCTTCAGATTGACACGTTCACCTGGAAAGGGTTTAAGTGGGTCACGGTAATCGACATATTCAGCAAGGTGGCGATGGCATACCAAGTGATGGAGAAGTCAGCCAATGCAGTTGCGGAAGCCCTACAAACCTGGGTGCAGTTCTATGGGGTCCCCGAGAGGATTACATCGGACGGTGGTAGGGAGTTCGACAATGCCGCGATTAGGGAGGAGGTGAAGCGATTGGAAATTGCGTGGCATTATAACACCCCAGGACATCCTAAAGGTAGAGGCGGTATTGAACGGCTGCACAGTACATTAAGCGACCACGTCCGTGTATATCAGGGTGAAAAAGGGTTGGAGCCGGATGTGGCAATGAGGAAAGCGTGTACCGTATAACATTAACATCCTTAATTTAAAATCAATTGGAAGTTTTCTTCGGATTCTATGCAATTTTCTATTGAAAACTTTTTCCCCAACTTTACCTACCTAATATTATTAAAAAATCATACAATTGAATCTTAATATCCCCCATTATTAAATAAACTTCTCTCAACCTCTTTCACTATCCTTTATTACATTCATCAATAACTTACCTCTCCCAATTTTTCCAACAACCAATTCCCCCAACTAAACTTCCAAATTTCCAACTTTTCCCCCAATACTTAAATCTTTAAACCCTCTATTAATAACAACTTTCTCACATAACCCAAAAACTTTTTCATCTCCTCCCTCTTCTATAACAATCCCCAACCTACCATCACTCTACTTTTCCATTCACCTTCAATACTACACCTATATCACCCCTCTCCCCACATACAAAAAAAATCACAAACCCCCCCCCCCCCCCACCAAAAAACCACCAAAAAAACGAAACCAAAAAAAAAACCCCTAAAAATAAAAAAAAAAAAATAAATATATATATATATATATATTTTTTATATTTTTAAAAATAATACCCCCCCACCCCCCCCCCCCCCCCCCCCCACTATAATACCCCCCCCCCCCCCCCCCCCCCAATTTTTATTTTTTTATATATATATTATAACATATATATACCCTTTTATTTATTTTATGGCTGTCAAAACAAAACAAATTGTGAAAATTTTTTTTTTTTGTATTATTTCATGTATAGAGGAAATTGTGTTTTTTTTTGTTGTTGTTAGGAGTTCTCAAGTGGTAGGAGTTCTAAAGTGTTGTGTTTAGTTTCAGTGTTTTTAATTATTTTTTTTTATTATTTTTCCAGTTGAGTGGAAGTGTTTTATTTTCTTTTAAGGATATACTGTAAAACCAATTGTAAAGTGTTAAGGCTGGTCACCGTGGGCTCCGATCTAGGAATATTTAAGTTTCCGGAAATCCTGTTCGTAAACTGGTGGGGGGGAGATAAAGACCGGAGACTGGCGGTATCAGCCTTAATACTATCTGATAATGTAAATAAACAGGCTAAGTGTATATAAGGAGGCTTATGGAACGAATAAAGCAGTGTTTATTCAGAAGTCGTGTATGTTACATCTTTTCCCTTTTCCTTCTTTTTTTTTATTTCTTAAGTCCGACGACGCTTAACTTATATATATATATATATATATATATATATATATATATATATATTCAAGTAAAGTTTTTTATGAAATGAACTCATTCCATCTCTTTTTCGTTCTTCATTTCTCAAAATGTATGTTTATGTTGTTCAACCCTTATATATAGTTTTGTTCATAGTTCATGTGATTCGTTCTTAGTTTTAATTGTTTTGTTCATAGTTTTAAATACTCTGTACATAGTTTTATCTGTATTGTATATAGCTTGTGCACCTAGGGTTTTCTTTACTTTTTATTTTATTTTATGAATTTTATTTTTTGTTTCAAACTTTTAGGCCAGTAATATTCTATTTTTTTGTACAATATTGTTATTCTAAAGGGACTTAGTCCTAGAATAATTTTTTTTTTTCTATCTATCTATCTGTCTAAAGAGGATAGTGCAGCAGATAAGTAAAAAATAAAATACACTACAAAAAAATACAATTTTATGAATAGAAAAGAAAGGAGGTAACAAAAACAACAAAAAATTATATCAACTCACACTGCTTTGTGAGAGGTGATCGAAATTCTGTTTCATACTCAAAACAGAAGAAAAAAAATATATAAATATGCTATATTCTGGCAGAATTGAATTTTCTTCATCAGGTCTTTGGATATGGCCAATTTATAAGAAAAAACCTTAGTATGAAATATGACACCTTTTTTGTCACGGGATCCAAGACTATAACCCTGACTGTAAAGTATGTTCGAAAAATAATAAAAGATTCCATAGCATAATGAAATGCTTGGCCGTTAAAAAATTACTAATGCATATCTGATAATTATTTATTTATTAACGAAACAAAAATGTAGAACATTTGATTAAATTTGCAATCTGCGAATTTCTTTCCAATGAGCAAATTTTTTGGCAGCTTCACAGCTTCCCATGACGTCCGGGATATAAATCAGCAGATCTCTTGGCCAACGCCTACGTAATCGTCGTAGTGAGCTGTACGAAAATTAAAATAAATGTTAAAAAATTCATCAAAGGTAAATATGTAATATATTTTCAAGAAGGTGCGTTCTTAATTATTTTCGTTAGTGATATAGTTTGTATTCCGCCGGTTAATGAATGCAGGAGTTTACGACAGGATCGGTTAGAATCATTTCCTGCCGGTCGGACTCGGCGAAGATTTATTTCTTCTGGATGAGGATAAGCGAAGCCTACAAGTCAGAGCTGAGCTGAATCAGTTAGGGTCGGTTTTACGACGGCCACGGAGGCGGAATAAAGATGGCCCCACGGCGCTGCATATCTCTCCGGACCGGGCCTGTGTACGGATCGCCTCATCAGCAGCCCCCGTATTAATTATATATTCGATTAATGGACGCCGCTGATTGGCTGCCTGCGGTTTTACGGCTATCGGACGGGCCAATGGGGAAGGGTATCCGGTGACATCATTACACTCTCTCCTCGCCGAATAACAACCGGCTAATTGAGTCATTGGATCAAACGGAGTGAGCTCAGCTATCCAACAGCCGAAAATGCAAAAGGTTCTCACTTGAATTATAAATATTTGGTTTTGGCTTAAAAAAAAAAAGTAATAAAGTATCTACACTATACGAAATGTAAGGGGAAATATTTAAAGGGATAATATTAACAGACGTCAAGAACTACAAAAATATTTAAATGAATAATGGTCCGATTTCTGTGGAAAATATTTCTAAATAACTTAGTACGTGATAACTGATAGTTTGGATTTTATGGCTAAAAATCTCAAGTTGATCAAATTCGAGAATATATTTTTTTTTAATCCGACCTATAGTAATAAAATTCGCCACAATCAATGATATTATGCATCATGACTATATGTGTTTAACATTTATATATATAATATGCGCATTCACATGGTACATGTTAACTTAAAAAAATAAACTTCTCCTGCATAGGTTTACTATGTAAGTGAAAAAAATATTTATATAATAACTGTTAATATGTAAAAAAAAAAAAAAATGATATACATATGTTCCGTAAGATATTTATGTGATTATGCGTAAAGATTAGAAGAAGAAAAAATAAAATAAAGTTTATATACATATATACACATAGCGAGGAGTGTGTTGAACATAATTAGAAAATAAAATACATTTCAACGAAATACAATCTCATGAATAGAAAAATTAGAAATTAAGAAAAACAAATTTTATCTACTCACAATGCTTAGTGAGTGGTGATGAAAATTCACGTTCAACACAGAATAAAACAATAAAAAATAAGAGAAAAAAAATAATGTCTAAAGAAAATTAAAGCTTTATAACATAGTATGGATTTAACCAGCGTCTGATTGTGAAGAGGAATTGGAATAAGAGAGTTTTAAAGGTGGATAAGGATGATGCATGGCGGATTTTTAGTGGGATGGAATTATGGATGGAAAATAAATAAATGACAATAGTAAAAAGAAAAAAACACATTGTCATACATACATACCTATTTACAACATTACATTCAGCCTGAGAACATTATGCTTCGCCACTCTCATGTGAGAGGCAAAGTAGGGCTCAAAAAGATCGCCAAGCCGCGGACAAAACCTGATCATAACCAAAATTCCAATAACAAGTTCACGGCCATTACCGTTTCAATCTTTTTGAAGAATTATATGGATGGTTGAAGCTGGAAAGGGATTTTCCTAAGGAATTTGGATAATTAAAAAGGATTTGATGAATGTTTGAGAATCTGGATGGAATTATTTCGAGGAAAAATAAGTCAAAATCTTGAGGCCTTGATGTAAGGTTTCGTTTGCGACGAAGTATGTAGCATTGACTATTATTCGAAGAATTTTGGACCGAAAGGATGAGATATGTTCGATGTTCGAACATTTAGCATTCTCCCACAGCTCAAGTCTAGATGAATTTCAGCATAGTCTTGTATTTGATTTTAAATTGAAAGATGAGAGTTTTTGTTCAGTAATGTGTATAACTGTCCAAACCGTTGGTTTGCTTCATATCTTTCAAGATTGGTATGAAGATTCCATGTCAAGTCTCTTGTCTAGATGAAAATTTTTAGGTAATTATATAGTTTATTTACTTTTCACACTACTACTACTTTACGGGCAAGCGAAAGGTTTATAAGCTGCCATTAAATAAGGTATCAAACAATTGTTTATGCTATTTTAAATTAAATCACGACCCTGATCATGAATCTCACCCCTATCAACTAATCTCAACAGAAACCTTGGTGATAAACCAAGAGATAGTAGATACAACCCTGCACACCTCTCCATGCCTCTTGTATATATTCTCTCCAGTCTTCGCCTTTTAAAATTCCAGAAAGTAATCCTGGTGGTGTAGAGCCGGAACTAGGAGAAGAAAATGGGACACTCAGAACTCGAGGCTGTATTTAAGGGGGATTAAAGTTGGAAGTTTTACATAAAGTTAAGTTTTCTTTTGTATTGTTGCTTCCTCATTACCGAAGGTAGGGAAGCATTGTGTTCGTGCGAGAGGTTAAACAATTTTTTTACGTTTCAGGCATCAAGGATCAAATTTGGTTCGTTGTCTGTCTGTCTGTAGTCAAATCGATGAGACGGGTATTTCATCACCTAGTACCTTTCATCTGATTTTCATGAAATTTTCAGGGATTGTGCGGGTTGGTGCCTAGATTGTCGTATACAAAGTTTATCAAATTCCATTCAGCACTTCGCTTACGCAAGCGCAAACGTACTTTTTTAGATATGCCAATATTTCAGAAAGGGCTCGTTCAATTTGGCTCAAAGTTGGATACAAGGTAGTTAATTGTGAAAAAATAGCGTAATTTCAATTTTATTGAATTCTGTCCACTAATTTCTCTTATATATGCGCAAACGTGTTTACCTTGATACGTCTATATCTCTGAAACCGTATGTCCGATTTGCCTCAAATTTGGAGGGAAGTTAGCAATCGGTAAACAGATAATCAAGTAGATCTGAATTTTATCAAATTCTATTCACTTCTCCTAGAAAAAAATACTTTCGCTTTCGGATCAGCAAACGTATTATTTGGCAAGCCTATAGTTTGAAAACTGGGCGTTCAATTTGACCCAAACTTGGAGTAATTTTGGAGAATAGTATAGAAATTACTTAGTATGAATTTCATTAAATTCTATTTATAATTAAAATTAATATAAATAATTGTTAAGAATATAATGACAGTGAAATGTGAAAGGCACTGATCATATGGAGTGGAAGTTAGGTTAAGACAATATTTTTATGGGGTTATAAAATTTTAGGGTTTTATTCAAAGAGTTAATTTATACTGTATTGTTTCGTCGATTCCAAACGTTAATGGCATGATACTTACTGCTGTTATTTAGATTTCGTGTAATTTTCAATAAATTTAAATTAATTTTTACTCTGAGTTTGCAAAAAAGAATAATCTTATTTGAGATTGTGTTTATTTCTGTTGACGTTCAACTCGCTCTTCATGGTATCGAGTTTCTGTGTGACTTTTAAATTCCAACTTAAATAGTTTTGTTCTGACTGAAGAAAAGTATTGGTCGTTAATTCTGAAAAAACAAAAAGTTTAGTTTTTCTTATGGATATTTTTTGCCACCCATTTTTGGAGTGAAAACATGCCGATTAAGTTCGTATTACAACTGCATGTGCAAAAGGTCGTATGCAAACATTTTCACCTTTTAATTCTATTTGTGTTAAAGGTGACATTTTGTATTCCGCAACTGATATAAGCATTCTGCTGCGATGAAAAATAGCAGAGGGCAATAAATTATGAAATTATACTAATAAATCATAAAGAAGCAATTAGTTTTTGTGCTTTCCTGTAAAACACACAATATTTAAGTACGACCTTTTGCATTAACAGTAGAGATATTCATGTTCAGTATCTGGATTTTTTTTAAACCCCGAATCAGCAAATATGCAATCTACTTAGGCGGATCTTTTTCACATTTTACTATTCGCTGATGAACAAAATTCGTGGATATAAAACCTGTATATGTTGAGGGATTATTGAATTTCCGAAAACGGCTTCTTCCAGAGATTTTATTCAGATAAGACAAGTTTTAGACGTTTTAGTATAGATATTTTGTAGCAAATGAACACGGTGAGGAAGCTATACTGACCTTACTTGGCAGACTTTTTTAAATTTATATTAATAAAAATATGAATTATGAATTGTAATAATATGAAATTATTATCAAACTTTAACATCATTCCTTGGATTATGATTCTTCAACTTTCAGAATAATTATTCAGAAAGATAGTTGTCCGTTAACCTTGGAATGGTAGAGGTGTAGAGTAAAGACACTTAATACTATGTCATTAATAAATAAATTAATTAATATGATAAAAAACCAATTTTTTTTTAAGTAAAACTTTTGTGGAGAGTGAATTAGATTGAGCCGTCAGATCTCCGATGTGTAACGCTCGTGTAAAATCGAAATCAAATGATAACGAGTTTTTTGGCAGATATGGATAAAAGTATCTCAGAAACTAAAAATCAGACCTACATACTGCAAGCGAGGAAATTGTTTAGAATTTCATCCTCTTTATAATGAGCTATTATTTATAATTTATATTTCATATTATTTATCTCGCCTTACTGATGTTTTCACTTCTATCTTGTGGTCTAAAAAAAGCACACACAGTTTTTTTTCAATTTTAATTATGTTTATTAAAAATAATACAGTTGATTGGGGCCTAATTTTCCTGATAACCGATCAGAGAAATCATTTGAGTACGATTTATTTGATGAAATAAAGCAGTGTAAACGGGAAAGTGAACAATTATTAAAATCAGTGTATAAAATTCAATACACTATTGCTAAAACTGGTCCCATTTAGAAGATTTTTAATTTTTTTTCTTCACAAATTTAATCACCTTTTAAAAAATGTTACGAATACATTACCAAACGTTGGACAAGAACTCACTAGATACAACTTGAGTTCTTCTCCGGCTTTCAGACCATTGCTCCGATGATGACCCTCATGTTTGTGTCGAAACATATGCAAATTTAATAAATAAAATTTTGACTGCACATCCTGACCATTTTTCATCCTTAACATTGGTTAAAATTGATTAAACGTTTCCTGAATGTGAATAAGTCAAAAAAAAAAAATCGAACAGATTGCCAATAATAAGGTTAGTTCGTTATATAATATTTAAGAAAGTGTTTTTAAATAAATAAAAAAATAGGTAAGTCTTTTTTACTTTGACATACCTACATATGTTATATTTAGTAAGGTTACCCTGAGCCCAACTAACCAAGTTCCAAAAAATGGTCTTTGTATCTGTGAGTCTGTGTGTATGCCTAGCTCAAAAACGAAAAGTAGTACGAAACCTAAATTGCGTATTTAAGGTTTTTATATAGTTCTGATGTGGCAGCAACTTTTTCGTTGAAATCGACTGACCAGATGTGCCACTTTATATCAACGGTGAAACACATTTTTACAATTTTCTCAAAAATATTTTGATTAAACTCGGTATATCATTGTACAATTAAGTGATCTTAATACCATTTAGGACATATCCCCGTTGGTGTCACTTTACAAATACGTTTATAACATTAAATATATTTACCGTAGTTTAATAGCTCTAGATTTGATATTATATTTAAATATTTAGGCATCTATTGGCTGTTTATTCCAAAAAATCACCACGTAACTTTTAGAAAACTTAATTAGTGAATAATTTGTTGAATTTTCTCTTTGTGAAATCCCAACATTATCCACTTATAATTAGTGTGACAACTTTTGACCTAACCATGGCAGGCAATGAAAATCTCGTAATATCATTTTAGTAAACTTTAGATAGATAGATAGAAAAATAATTTTATTCTGGGACACAGACTCTTGAGGATAACAAAATAGAACAAAATTAAAAGATCACATCTGGCCAAAATAAAATCAATTGAAAAAAAGAAATAACTTTACAATGGAAAATGACAGTTTAATAACTAATAGTCCTACAGTCGATAATAATTTATAGGTTAAATATGTACTTTCAAATCTCTCTACGCACATATGAGCCTTTCGGTTGCCAGAATGACTAACTCCAATTTCAACTTTATTTATTACTTATTTTAGTGATTTTCCTAGTGGCAAAATTTATACCTTTCATAAATTTATTCAGAGTTCTATATTTTAACAATGCAATCACTACACTGAAATTAACTTACTGTCTGTATAGATACTCTTTTTCCAACTAGAAACCACTAAAATGACATTACTCAAAAATGCTAATATTGTAGTTAGTCATTCTGTCAAAGGCTCAGAGACTGAAGTTGTGTGGTTTATAAAATCAGATGGAGTAACTAGATTTTAATTGCCTACCGTCAAAGTAATAAATAGACTTTAATTTGTGATTTTAATGGTCTGTAAGCTTTAAGCTTTAGCTCCGTTTAAAATGCCCTTAAACAATTCTTATAATAGCCATACATTGCCTGAAAATAATTTCTATTCAAATTACAGCGGTAAGTAAAAGTTGTTTGTTGCGCGCACCAAATTTTTATCTTTTATTAAAAGTAAATAATGAACATAATAATTGTAAATTATCAAATATTATTTTTTACATCCTAATTTTTAATAACAAAACATTGCCTATACATTATAAAATAATTATGTAATATCATTAGATAATCTTTTTGTTGCATATATTATATGGTACAGGACGAGATTGGGTTTCAGTGTTTAGTTAATATTTAACGAGGACCTGGGGGATTTAACCCCTCCCCCTATTTAAGCCCCTCCACAGTATAAAGCAGTCTACTACAATCCTGTTATTTACTAAAACATAGTGTTACTATATATTTGAGCTCTGAAACTTTAAACGTATTATTAGTTATCACATCTCGCCAAAACAAAGATCTTAACATGATGAAAAACGACTCATAATAAAAGTTGTTGACAGAAATATAATTTTTAAGGCGTATGTGGCCTTTGTTAACGGGTATGAAATATAAATCTGTTGGCAATTTTCTGTTTATTTTCGGCCATTTATATAAACTGTGCCAGCTAAATCTAAACTTAGCCACTGTCACCTAAATCGGTCTCCTCAAGATCGATCAGTGTAGCCACTTACCGTCGAACTGTTCTTAAAATACCTAGGCTTCCGTTGGCCACAGATTACGTTTTACATCCTTTGGAATATTTAAGCTATTTAAAAAAAAAAAATTTCTTATTTTAATGATTGCATAATTGATTATATTGATAGATATTTATTTCATTAACGTGAACTTGACGACGTAAGTCTATCATTTCATCTTTTAATTGCTATGGAAATCAACTACACTAACAACAAATAAATAGTAAATCGATGTTTGAAAATACATCGATATTTTTAATCTTAAAAATGAGTTGGTGTGTAAAATTGCAAGTGCAAAGTGCATGAACTTAGTTTTCCTGATCAATAAAGATATGTTAATCTATTTTTCTTTCCCTCGACACTAGAATAACACTAAGTTTCAAGGATGAAGATGTAAACATTAAATTATTAATGTATCTAATTAAATAAAAAATAATTGAGTCAGTTGAGTCAGGAAAAATTAAAAATTGCCAACGCATAATATTGTACGTAAACTTGGGACTCAGTATTGTTAACTGAATCTATTGAATCTATGGTATCTGTTTCGCAGATGGCGAAAGATAACCGTCTTGCCAAAAATAAATAACAACCTGGGGTATTAAAAATAACTTGGCCTATCCCAAAGATCAAAAAGAGCAGGACCGCTTTTCAAAAGTCTAAAAGAAAGAGGTATAAGGGTTAGTCTTATTCTGGAACAAGTATTCGACCAATGGCCTATAGACAAAAACAGGGAACGCAGTAGAGAGCCAAATATTTTTGTATGTAAGGATGATACTATAAAGAGGATTCTTTGGAGTCTGCAAAGGTCCTCTGGAGTAGTGAATTGAAAGAGAAGCTTGGAAGCAGAGCCTATCCTAGAAGAAAAAATATATACTTGGCTGAGCTGGGAAGGCCATAGAAACAGTTAAGAAGGTACTGTGCGATGAAAACAGCGACTCCAGATTCCAGAAAGAATAGCTGAATCTTCCACAATCAGTTGAAACTTAATATTCATTCAAAACAATATTAAATACTCATGCAATATCGGTGTTGGAAATTCAGAAAATAGTAGAATAAGTATTCAGGCATGCATCAGCATCCTAATTCAACATTTTCAGATAAATTTATAATCGTAAAAGAACAAATAGAACATTTTGGATTATGAATTTGAAGTTTAGCTTTTTTTTCCGAAATAGAGCTTTGGGGCTCTACTAAACCATCAAATTCCTCTCGTATCCAATCCCTACAATCCAAAATCCATTGTAAAATCCTTAATGGTCCCTACTTTGTCACAAATAAAATCATCCATAATGACCTTAATGTACCATATGTTTCCGATTTAGCTCAATCCAGATACCTGTCCTTTCATAATAAACTTCTGAACCATCCGAACCCTCTTGTTTCCAACCTTGATTCCTCTTCTATTCCTGATAACTCTCCGAGGAGTCTGAAAAGAAGATCGTCTCGGGACCTTCTAATATAGAAATATAATTGGAGTGCTACCAATGGGTAGTTCCTCTTCATGTTGTATATGTCGTGTTACTTGTTGATATTTGCTTCTTGTATTTATTATTTAATACAGTTGTAAATTTCTTTAATAAAAAAAAAAAACATTCCTGCATGGTGGAATTTCGATTAAATAAGGAAGTTTGTAACACGATAATTTTTGAAAGGAAACCTGATACTATTGGATTGGCAAATAAGCTCTTTCGGTTTCTCAGGGTGAAATAAAACTCAACATATTATTGACATAAAACCATTAAATTTATTTTAATCAACTATATATTGATTATTATTTAATATGACTTTTTCCCATCTTTTCGCTAACTGCATAATGCTATTATGTATGTTCATAGAATGTCTGGAGTTTATTGGTAAAAAAGTGATCCAAGTGATTTTTGATCTTTATATGAATCTAATTTTACCATTCCATCGTAACTATTTCTCTAGGTTCTTTTCGTTGAAGTATGTTATATAAAAAAGGGCATCGAGAGGAAGACTTTAGCCAAGTTTCATTGAAATCGGTACATTCGTTTAGGCGCCACAGTCCATAGCAAACAGGTTTTTTCGGCCGCCATCTTGAAAGGAAAAGGCGGAAATTAATGTCGATGAAGGAGGATTATCCTCAGGTAACCTCTGATTTTAAATCCAAATTTGAAAAAAGTCAGCCCAGCAGTTTCGGAGAAAATGCTCGGATAGCGTACGGAGGCCTAACAAAAAAAAATTATTCAATTTTTGAATTCCACCTATCCTGAAACGTAAAACCTTAAATTTTGAGGGACGGTTAAGTTTTTGAATTTTTGGTCGATTACAATGGTTCATTATTGAAAATATTGAACCAAAAGTATATTCTTCCAACTGAAAGTATTCTCGGAAACTCCAAAGAATATCATTTAAAACAGTTTATCTAATTTTAGGAGTTCTAAATAAAAAAAGATTTAGCTAATGTTGCGAGTTTTCCGTTACTCTTCCAAATGTGCGATGCCATGTTAGAGAGACAAAAAGGGAAAAAGAAATTTTTCAAAACTAAATTATTACGACTGTTTTGAATATTTGGACTAAAATATCTCAAAATTTAAATACCATGGAGAATTCAAAAACCAATACACAGCACTCAATATAGATTAAGACTAATTTTTTTTAATTAATCATAAAAATATGCAACAAAAATTATGTGAGCCGTGTTAGAGAGACAAAAGAGAAAGAAGATAAAAATACTGCGGTTAGTGAATGAGACTGTTCCTTCATGCGCGGAAATGTAAGGCTCATTCGGGTTAAGTCGACTAATTGTTGTGTTTTTACATTTGGATTTTTTTATTTTTTTTATTGAATAATAATACAATCAGCCACTGCTGGAGGGCTATAAGCATTAGGGCTAAAAGTTCTCATTCATACAATATATACAAATAATAAAGAAATAAATATAAATATAAGAAGTAAATAAATAATACTGATGAAGAAAGTAAATAAAAAAGAAATAAACAAATAAAATAAAATAAAAACTTCTAAACACAATCATAACTATATACATTCGCCCAAGAATCTGCGAGTCAGGCTTTTTCCCCCAAACGTGGATGGCAAAGCAAGACTCCGGAAGATCCCAGTGACACTTTTCCAGCCGCATCACAAGTATTAGAAGCCAGTGGAGACTGAAAGAGGGCAATACAGCCACAGACGCTCAGGACATGAGTGGAGAAGCTGGCCATTGCCAGGACTCCAAAGGCATATTTACAAAAGATCTCGAGGCCACTGCCGTTTCAAACTGCGAGGGGGATGGTATGGATGCTCGGAGCTGGATAGGGATTGCGCTAGAGGATTGGGATGATGAATGAGGTTCTGGTGAAAGTTGGAGAATCTGGATGGGATGATGTCATGGACATGTGGGATGTTAAGGTATACATTTGGATTAAAATATCCCAGAAACTAAATATTGGACCTGCGTACAGTAAATAATGGAAATATTCTATTTTGTTTTTAAACTTTTCTTTTTTTTTAAAATAATTCTGTTGCTGATATATACTTTTTCCTAACATTTGTCTAATTTCGCCTATATAGACAGATGTACAATCCAAACATTCTATTTTACAAGTCACATTCGACTACTTTTCTATTGGTACTTTATCTTTCACGTTTGCCTACCAATTTCTTATTTTGTTTTTAGTCTACGCTAGACATTTCTACAAGATCATATTTTTTATTGTCCTTTGTATATTTTTTGAAATTGCTTTCCCGTAGGTACATTTAACATAAGTTTTTTGTTTTCTATTTTGTTTGGATATCATTTTTCTAATCATTGTTCTTTATCTTCACGTTTTTACACTATAATTTTTCTATGATATTCTTTCGATAAAAATTATCCTCCAGAATATTGAAATTTTTGTCTTTCATCATTAATCCAAGGTTCATCTAAAATGTTGGTGTTATAAGACGATATATGTATGTGTATATATATATATATATATATATATATATATATATATATATATATATATATAACCCCCTAACCAAACCTAACCTAACCACCACCAACATAATAAAAAACTTATATCATCATCATATATATTTTTAAACTTTATTTATTTTTTATTTTTTTACCTACACCTTTCAGAAGAATTGTCAGAAGTGGCTTGATCACCGTAAAGGAGAGGAGTGCCCAGCGGCATACCTTCCTGATTTGATTTTAAGATTTTTTGGCGAGAAAACCCCTCATCCATTTCTTTCTATCTTCCTAAGCTGGTTTTATTTTATTAATTTATTAAAATTATATATATATATATATATATATATATATATATATATATATATATATAATATATATATATATATATATATATATTGTAAATATTATTACTTTGTGCATATAGAAAAACATTTTTTTAATTCATATAAATAATCTCGCTTTGTTTATGTTTGCACTGCTATCGTGTGGCCTAAAGCACACAGCGTAGCTTTTTTCTTCATTAAACTTTTTTTTGTTAAAAAAATATCGGTCTTCAATGGTCAAATTTTAAATTTGATATAAACATATTGGACAAAAGTAGGGATATTTATTAAACATTCCTACCCACCAATGAATTTAATCCTTGATTCGGCAACGATATAATATAAAGACTACTTTTTTTTTGTTGATGATGCTTTAAGATCTACAGATAAGTTAATTTAAGAATTTAAAAACGTTGGCTTATTTTCGACTGAGATCTGGAACATCTTACTGGATGCATTGCCAAATAAGCTTATTTATTGAGGATAAACGGTTGGTTGGGTTGATGAAACTTAAATACGTTTAGATTCTAGTAATACTAAAATATATTCAACGCAATATTGATACTAAATGAAAAAATTTACTCTATAGGATAAAAATTGTTGACAAGAATTTTATTAATCGTAGACAAATAAAGCGTAGCGAAAATTACATTTTATTTTTGGATTACCTGAAAACAATTGGTGGGTTAGTTATGTCATATATTTTAAATTTTGACAATTAATCGTTTGTAATTTAATTAAATTTTGACATACAAAATGATATACCACAGTAACTTATTTCCTAATTATGTAAATTTGTATGTATAGATAACATAATAATGAGCCAAAAGGGCTCGAAACGTCGTTCCATGATGTTTAAATATATGAATGTTGAAATGGTAAGGGTAATTATCCTCCGTGTAATCAATTAAAGAAGTTACCGTTGAAAAATATAACTGGTGTTAATAACGAAATATATTTTCTAGAATAAGGAACGAACCGAAAGCTTTTAGATAAAAATATATCAACTCAAGACCATATTTCTGTTTAGTTATAAGGAGTTTCACTATAGCAAAAACTACAGCTAAGAAACCTTTCAGTACATTTTAAAAATAACAGAGAAAGATAATATTTTATCAGAACTAACAAGGAGAGTGGGCCACCGATTTCAACAAAATACATGTTGGTGACACTGCATCGAAAAAATAAATACGGTGTTTGCTTTAGACCACACGATAGAAGTAAAAACATCAACAATGCGAGAATAACAATATGAAATATAAATTTTCTTTTTGTTCTTTATTCACAAAGTAAATAACATTTACAATATATACAATTATAATTGTACATAAATGACTCCAATAAATTTTGCTCTGACTGATCGTCATTTGTGTCATACTCTAAAAATGATACAATAGCTTCATGATTACTGAAATATGTGATGAATTCTTTTGATTAATATCTAACAACAACTCTGTCATTTTTTTAAAACTTCTGTAACGCGGGTCAGTAATTTTTGTGCAACATAAAATCGAATAGAAACGCACCATTTCTTATTTTTATGCCTAATTAAAATAAAAAATATTTATGTTGATTTCCGCAAATTAGTTTTTTAATTCTCCATAGAATTTAAATTTTGAGATATTTCAGACCAAATGTTCAAAACGGTCTTTATTATTTAGTTGTCGATTATATGTATTGGTTTATTATTTTCAATAATCAACCATTGTGATCGACCAAAAAATTCAAAAAACCCGATCTCAAAATTTGAGGTTTCACGTTTCAGAATTCGTAGAATTCAAAAAACAAATAAAATTTTTTTTGTCCGTCCGCCGTCCGCCGTCCGCCGTCCGCATATTTTCTCCGAAACTACTGGACCGATTTTTTTGTAATTAGGATATAAAATCAGAGGTCACCCGAGGATGATCCTCCTTCATCGACATTACTATTTGCCTTTTACTTTCAAAATGGCGGCCGAAAAACCTGCGTTGCTATAGATTGTAGCTCCTAAACGAATGTACCGATTTCAACGAAACTTCGCTAAAGTAATTTTCTCGACGTCTTTTAAATTTAGCTACCTTCGAAGCTGGAAAAAAGGTACGAGAGATGGTAACATTAAATTACGAATAACACAAAAAGTTTACACTTTTTTGTGATTATTGTATATGTTTTTTTTAAAGTTTACGAAATTTCCTAACAAAAATAAAAAGGTTAAAATCGGACAATTAGAAGCAAAGATATGGTCTCCGGTTTTTTTTTTTTTCTAAATACCCTCTGTTTGGTTTTTAAATTTTGAATGTGTTACTGAAATAATACAATTTTTTGTAAGCATTTTACTAATGATTAACAAAAAAAGTTTAGTCGAATAATTGGAATCTTCTTGGAACCTTTTATTTATTTTTCTTTGTAACTAGGAAGGTAATGTTACTTTAGATGTCTAATTGTTTGGAAATAATAAACCATTGTGAAATAATTTGCAGCGTTATTTTTTTTATATATTTGACTCTCTCTAACACGGTCTTGAATAATTTTTAATAACAGATCATTAAAAAGTAGATGAAATTCTGAATATTTTCCTTGCTCACAGTATGGAGTTCCAATATTTATTTTCTGAGATATTGTAATCCAAATGCAAAAAAAAAAAAAATACAATTAGTCGATTCGAGCCTACTTTACCCGAATGAGTGCTATATTTTCGAGTGTGACGGCTTAGTCTCGTTGACTGTATACAAAAAATTTACAAAAGGCGCCAAATGAAGTTTTCACTTTAAAAATATTATTCACAGATCAAGGAGTTCGTTCCGATAGCCTTATGGGCCTCGGAGGAGCGATATCTGAAAATTAATCGCTAGTACATCCGTTATAGAAATAAAAAACTTCTTCCCAAAAATATTTCTTTACCCACACCTTGCTAGGTTTTAATATTGTACTCATAATTTAACTATCTACTCAACGTACTATTTCTTATCAACTGGCCCGGTATCTAGAATAATAATTTTTATTATTAATAGAGATTATTTTCATCAATGTCAGAAGAACTAGAAATTCTATAATTGACATACCAACCGTTCTAAAAAACTGAATTCGTATATAAAGGAAGAGGGAGACGAAAGTTTCCTTAACGAAAGTTAAGGAAAAAGTTTCCTCCACTAGAAACCTCTTAACCAATAAAAACACTCTTAAGCAATTACAAGGATAAATAAAAACTCCATTCATGAACGAAAGAGGGCTTGATCTTGATTTGGAACTGGGCTGAGGGAATTAATCGTGGATTTCCACTATCTTTGATATGGCTCGATAAGGTATACCAATTACATATATGATATTTTGAATATATGGAAGTGAACCCAAAAACTACAAAGCGAACAATATTGCGTCTAACTTACTTCTTAATTCCTCTTAGCTTGAGTGGTCCCAGCAACACAGGTCCCCATCTGGAAAAATTTAGAGAATTAACTGTTTGCATTTAGTAATATTAATTCCTATCTCGATCGAAGAGATTGAGAATAGTGAGAAAAGAATTCATTCATGCAAAATATTTACTACGATATAAATGTATTAGGTAATACAATTTAAATTAAAGAAAGTAAAATAAACAATCTAAGCACACAAAAAGGCTTCTCTCTGCATAATTTACTTTCTTAGCGATTTCATCTCAACCACGCCGCTGATGTTAAAAGCCAGTAGAGGTCGAGCACAATATAGACTACTCAGTGAGAACGCTATAGCACATGGCTGGTGAAATATCAAACCTTTGCCTACATTTCATCGGAACGATACGGAACGGTAGACCAAGATTATACTATAGTCTCTGGATAATTTACTGGGTAACTGAATCAGAAATTAAAGTATTTGGTTGCCGGATAATAATGCAGGAATAATTTTAAGTTTTCATTAAAATACCCCTCTACATAACAGTTTACCTTTACAGGATTATTCGTTTTTATGAATGTCAACACTTAGCAATCCTCTTCCAAACGATAATGTTAGTTTACATGTGTAGCATTTAGCTGCTTAGAAATAATTCAGTCTTTACTAAGATGTCTGCGCGTGATTTTCGTATTATTTTATTTTAGTTTAAACTCAGTCGGAATGGTATTCATACGGCCAGAAATATCAATCATGTATGAGCCGAGAGAAATAATGAATGCATTGTTCAAAGGTGGTTAAAAAAATTTCGGAAGGGAGACTTCAGCCTTGAAGACAAAGAAGACCGTGGAAGGACTTCCTCCCTTGATGACGATGTTTGTGGAAGAAAATCCCAGAACAACTGATCGAGAACATGCAAGGAAACCTAACCTTAGCAAATCGACCACCTCAAGGCGATTGGAAAGATAAAAAAGCTTGAAAGTTGGGTTCCACAAACATTAAAACCAGCGTCATGAAGTTTGTGTTATACTTCTTTTCCGACTATTTTCTAGTAACTAAAACGACTATTTTCTGTCCATAATCGTTACTTATGATGAAGAGTGGATACTTTGCGATAACAGTAGACGTTCTGGACAGTGCCTCGATAAAGGGAAGCAACATTTCCCAAAGCCTCCAACTCATCAAAAAAAGGTGATGGTTACTGTTTAGTGGGCTTCATTTGGTTTGATACACTACTTCACTTAAATCCTGAAGAAACCATAAATGCCGAATCATATTGTAATCAAATAAATGCAATGCATCAGAAATTGGCAATAATGAAACCATATTTGATCAATGGAAAGGGTCTCATTTTGTTTCATGACAACGCCCGGCGACATGTCTCACGGGTGACGTCACAAAACTGTTGGAGCTTGGATATGAAACTCTGCCACATCCGCCCTACTTTCCAGACCTCTCGCCAAAGGATTATCATTTTTTTTTAGACACGTGGATTACTTAGTTGACAAAAACTTTATTGGACAAAGAGAATTGGAAAATTCGTTTTTGGAGGTAATCTGTTCTAAAGATAGGGAATTCTATATCGAAGGAATTTGAAAGTTACCAACACGTTGGCGAAAATGTATTGATTGTAGTGGAGATTATTTTGACTACATAAAACAGTTGTAAATATTTTTTTTTAAACAAAAATCCTAAATTAGTTTCCAGACAACCCAATACTTCATTCTTGTCCGAAATTAGTGGGATATTAAAGTATCAAGATTTACGATATAATTGGTTAAATACAATAGAGGATTATTTTGGAAGGGGTTTGAACTAAAAGGGTCGGATGAATTCGATAGAGATCGTGATGGCCGAGCTTGTTAAAGCGTTATCCGTTTTAGCATTCTTTTGTCTAGTGACGAAGGTATGAACCCAACTTAGGGTGGTTAAAATTGATTTCTTTGTGGAACTACTCGATCTTTACATTTTGGTGAGAATAGCTTTGGTTGTACTTCTAGTATAACTCCTCTCTTTACGAGAAATGGTGGGGTAGGGGGTAATTCTGTACAAACAAATAAAAAAAAATGTTTGATGTTCCAAAATTTAGCTTCCCCTCCCTCCCCCTCCCACAGTTCGAGCTCATAGGTCCACAATCAGTTTTAGGTTGGGCGGGGTGGTCGAACGGCTAATGCTCTTTTAAATCCCTGCCTCCACTCTCTGGCCCCGGTTAACCTCGTATAGCCTTAAAGGCGAGGAAGAGGAGGACCACAAAAAACAAAAAAATACAAAGAAAAAACGATCCGTCTCAGGATTATTAAGTAGATTAGTAATTTTTGTCAATTCAAAATGATATTTTCTAATTAACCGCGTATATGATTGGCCATATCATTGATTATACTCTCTTTTAATTCTATTTTGTGGATTCCACATTAGTCCTCTGCGATCTGTGAAATTAAATAATATATAGGTAGAAAGGAGGAAGTGTTTATGTTGATAAGACATAGATTTATGTTAATAATCAGCTAGCAGTAAATAACTTAATTTTGATGTTAATGTTTACCAATTTATATGCATTTACATATGGCATACATAATGAAATGATTGATTGAAGTTGAAGTTGCTGCTATACGGAAGAAACAATTCAATTTTGAAACGAGGGTCACAACACGCTAATTGAGAAAACAAAGGATCCCTAACGATTTCTGTTAAATTAAAAATGTTCTCATTTCAATACAATGGTGCAGTAAATATGGAATGGGACATCTGTAAATAGTGGGAGACAATATTCCAATCGACTGCGATAACTTAGCACAGGTACCCATGGCGGGCCATAAAACATAATTTAATTAGGATAGCTCATGCAAAGAGGTAGCTAAACTTTGGGGGAGTCACTTTGCATTCGTCACTTTCACTCAAAGAACCTTTAACGATAGAGAAACTTAAATTCCATCCACGGTCTCAATTAATTCTGGAATATCTATTTCTTGACGTAAAACTAATTCATTTTTAACTCATCTTCCTTTTCATTGTTTACTTAAATCGTTTTCTAAATTTACCAGAGGCCTATTCTTTAGTGAATATCAAACTCATATAAGTTCTCTATGAATCGTTTCATACTTAAACGTCAATTTAAAAAATATAATAGTTATTGTATATCGGTTGAGGCTGTGGTTGCGGAGCATGCTATGGTGCTTGTATAGGTAACATCATGGTCAGTACTTGGATGTATGACCGCTTAACGGGGAAAATCCATGACCGTCGTGTCGATTGTGTTGTCTTCTGTTATATGATACCCGTCAGCCTAGGAAAGTATATCATTGCACCGACTAGGCCTAGGAGTTATTCAACTCCCCATATCTTAATCGGAATTAAGTAATTTTTACTTTCACTTACCTATGCATGCAATGTATAGTAAGGATAAGTATTGCGATCGTGAATATTTTTTAATCTCAATTTTCAACGGAAATACAGGTTTTGAAGTCTCTTGAGTCCAAATAACCAAGTCTCGCGAAATAGTATGTGTGTGATCATACTAGTGATCAGTCTAGCTCAAAAAAGAAAAGTCGTACGAAAGCGAAATTTCATATTTAAGGTTTGTATATACCTTATATGCTACAGCAACTTTTTCTTCAAACTTGACTTACTGGAAGTGGCGTTTTATATAATCGATTTAACACATTTTTACGATTTTCTCAAAAACTGTTCTAACGATTTAGATTAAACTCTGTATATCAGTGTATTGTTAAGCAGTTTTAAAAATAACGTAGATTTTATTTTCATTGATCTTCCCTAACATGGCTTAAATACCTAATTTTCAGTATTAGCTTCCTCTAAAGTACCTTTATTTATTTATTTTTTTTTAAATAATTAACCATTTCACATTAATCTTTAGTATAAAAATAGTTAAATATAATAAACTGATAATTAACTAAAGGAGAAATAAAATATTGTAACAATAATGGTTAATATGGAGGAATAAAAGAAATGCCAGCGTACCCTAGCTCGCCCGAAAGATAATAACAACCTTCCTTCCATACATAAAATGAGCTGGACTCCGACAATATTATATTGTCAAAATTTCACTTCCATTTTGTCTGAAAATACTTATTTCAGCTAAGAAGATGGTGGTAAATGAAAGTCGTGTGATGCGAGCACCAGATTTTGAAATATGTCTCTGCTTTTATCAATCATTTACTAGATAGATCTATAGGAACTAGAAAAGTTCAATTTGTGAACTGATATACTTACTCAATTTTTTTCTTTATCTATTAAAAGTAAAATATTGTATTTATTTATGATACCGATCTTTTGAAACGTGATAAATAGTTCTGTTTTAATTTTGATTTATTTAACATAGATATTCTATGAACGAAATATTTTTTTGTATTATTGCTCTAAATTACCAATTACAATTTATATGAGGTTTTTTATGTGAAATAATAAGTGTTTCGTGCAATATAATTATTCAAGTGTAAGTATTTCACGTAAAATAAATATTGTAAAATATTCGCGGTAGGTATCACTCACTGACAATCACTGATTGTCCGTTAGGAAGCGATAAAAAAAAAAGCTGGATAAGAAATCTTTCATTAATCGAGATAATTTTTGGTAATAGCCTTCCCATGCAAGCATATCTCATAACTATAATTTGTTACCACATTTATTTATTGTTGCTCTTATGAATTTCGTGAGTGAATGCTAAAATGGAAAGAAAAAAATGTTTATTTTAAAAAAAATATAACAATAGCCGAAGTTACAAAGTAGGTTAGAAATCACGCAAGGTTTCTTAATATAAGGCGTTCAATTCAAAAAGTTACTAGACGCTTAATATTAGTTTGAAACTTAATATTAAAGACGCCACATAAATCTGTTTCTAAGATAATGCCTCAATAATGTACCGCATGTTGTGATACTAAACTTTGGCAGAGTATTCAATGTTGATAAAATATTTTGTTAAAACAAAGAGAGAGTGGTAGAATTAATAAAAAAAAAAGAAATAATTAAAACTAAGCGTGTGTGCTTTAGACCATACAATACAAGTGAAAATATCAACAAGGCGAGATTAATAATATAAAATATAAATTATAAATAATAGTTCATTATAAAGAAGAAGAATAAAAATAAATTTTATTCTGGGACTAAGCCCACTTAGAATAACTACAATGTACAATTTAATGACAATTTTCTGGCATTTGGAATAAATTAGATTACAAGATTATCTAGATCTAAGATTACAACAAAGAAAAGGCACTGTTAGATATATGAAATCATAGATAAATTCAGATATGCAAGTTCACATATTTTTATACATAAACAATGTGGGTGATATATAATTATCTATAAGATAACATTAAAGCGACTGACAGCTCTGAAAAACGTGAACATTATTTTAAACATATTCGGAAGATTGATTAATAAGGAGATGGATAAATAAATTATGTTTAAATGAGATCAAGGATGAGGATTTGCGAATGGAAGTTCTTAGGGAATTCCAAAACAAGGTAGCATGCATGACAAAGGATTTTTCAAAGGAAACACTTCTATGAGAAGGAATGAACAGGTTTGAAGGCTGGGATCTCGTGTTGAACGAATGGGCAGAGGAACAAGGAGTAAACAAATCGAGAATTTAAGAGGATTTTTTTTTTTTTTAAAAGTTCGAAAAAGGAATACACCTAGGAAGTATTGCCTGGATAGAGCCACTTCAACTCGGCATAGCAACTGGAGTGAGAGCGCCTGCGGACTCCATAAATGAATCAATGAAAAAATTCTTTAGTCTCTTTAATCCAATTTCAAGCCTACCCGACAGTCCAGTGTATACAAGGCAGCCATAATCGAAATGAGGAAAAATTAGTGAGGAAATTAAGAGCTGATATATTTTAAGGGGCATGGAATCAAGGAATCTTAGGAACTGTTTGAGGGTAGCAATGGATTTTCGAATAATTTGGGAAATATGATTGTTCCAGGACAGATTCTGATCAAACATTACCTCAAGGTTTCGAACGTAAGTGTGGAAACAGATAGGTAGTCCATTGACGTAGAGTAGGGGATGATAAGGTGTGGAATTAATTAGATGCTTGGAACTAATGAGAATGGCTTTGGTCTTCTCAACATTCAACTTTAAATCGTTGCTCACTGCCCCAGTATTAATACCATCGATGTCTTCTTGAAGCCTTATAAAGAGGATGAAATGCTCAAAATTTCCCTCGCTTACAGTAGGTAGGTCCGATCTTCCATAAAATTTGTTATCATTTGGCTTTCGACAATATTTTTTCCTTTTCCCTTCTCTAACACAGCTTCACGTTAAGATACAATTTTTTATGAATTAAGGATCAAGTGGTACACCCTCTATTATTATTAAGTAATTTTAGACTGTTTTAATGTTCATATGAGTCCAGGATTTTTTTACCATTCTCTTTTTTGTTTTGAAACTTTATTCGTAGAGAAGCTTTGGGTGTCCATGCACTATATTCATCTATATAATTATAATACTCCAATTACTATAAACTAACAGTTAATTAATAACATTAACAATATATGTATGATAAAATTTTCAATAATAATCCTTTACAGAGAGGATGCCATGCTGAATAATTCCCTTGCTTACTGCATGCAGATCCAATTTTTGGTTTCTGAAATATTTTAATCCATATCTTCAATAAAACTCGTTATCATTTGGTTTTCAACAATATTTATTTCCTTTTTGCCTCCCTAAGACGGCATCACCTTAAGATATAATTTTGAATAACAGGACATTACAGAGAATATAATATGATCAACAATTTCCTCGCTTAAAGTATGCAGGCCCGATTTTTAGTTTCTGAGATACTTTAATTCATCAGAGGACTGTAGGAAGTCTAGAACTTCACCTGCAATATGCGCTTTATGCCACCAAGGACACCCAGCCAACTACAAGGGTTGTCAAACTTACAAAGATTTGAAAACACGAATGTACGCAACGCCTAGAGAAGAAGGGACATCCAGGCCACCAAGACAACCCTATAGAACAGTGAACGGAAGAGTGTCCTATGCTCAGATGTTCAAAGGAGACACTGTAAACACTCAATCTCAGGCCCTGCCACAAGAATCTAAACCTCAAGAATTCACACATCAACCTCAAGACCCATATCCCTCCATCCCTGAACGTAGGTTAAATACTCACACATTCATTCCTCCTCCTTCCAATTCCACTGACCTCACAAGCCTATTGACATCTTTCCTTTCCGAATTTAGATCTCTCATTACCCCCCTTATTTCGCTACTTACCAATGTTATATCCAACCTCATTCCACTGCCAAGAAATCCATAAATGTCCTCAACCAAATTCCTCTCCATTTTCCTCTGGAATGCGAATGGTATTCGGAACCACATCAACGAACTGACAATCTTATTACATGACAAAAACATCGACATAGTACTAATAACTGAAACTCGACTAACCAACAAACGACAAATCAACGTGCCCGGCTACAATATTTATCGAACCGACCATCCTGATGGAACAGCACATGGTGGCACTGCCATAATTATCCATCGATCCGTTTCCCATCATTTGTTTCCCTTACCAAGCCATAATTTCCTACAATCCACAGCCGTAATAATCCAAACACCCCTTTACCCAATAACACTAGTTGCGGCATATTCCCCACCTAAAACACCCATTTCCGAATCCCAAATAATTTCCTTCCTGAATTCCTTAGGACACCACTTCCTCCTAGGTGCAGATCTAAATGCAAAACACCAGCAATGGGGAGCCAGATCCACAAATTCCCGAGGGCGAACATTGCTATCTGCACTTAATTCCCATCGCAGCAACATCCTTTCACCTAATACACCCACATACTGGCCAACAGATCCCAACCGCAATCCCGACCTTCTAGACTTTTTCCTCCACAAAGGTCTAGGATCACTACACTGTTCTATTTCAAGGTTTGATGATCTTTCCTCAGACCATAGTCCTCTAGTCCTAACCGTTTCCACATCTCCCATTCCTAAATCATCCCCACCTTCATTTATCAGGGGGCCAGTTAACTGGAACCTTTTCCGTCAAATACTGGAAGATAATATTGACCTCAGAGTTTCCTTAAAAACACCTGAAGACCTCGACGATGCAGTGCATTCCTTCACTACCCTGATCCAGCAAGCAGCTTGGACTGCATCCTCACCTGATCGTCCCAAAAAATACCATAACATAAATCCTTTACCTCAAGATCTATTGGACCTAATCCATAGCAAACGTTGCTCTAGGACCCTTTGGCAAAGAACCAGGCATCCTGATGACCGGAAATCGTATAATTATTATTCCAAACAGGTAAAAAAGAAACTGGAAACTTTTAAAACCCAATCCTACAATTCCTACCTCTCCTCATTATCCGCTAGTGATAACTCCCTCTGGAATGTAACCAAAAAAATCCTTAAATTCCAGTCCATTTCCCATCCACTTCGCCGTGATGATGGTTCCTGGGCTTCGTCAGATGCGAATAGAGCAGAGGAGTTTGCTAAACATTTATCCTACACATTCACCCCTCATCCCGAACTCCATCCCAGCCACACTGCTGAAGTTGAAGAATTCCTCTCTTCACCAATTCCTCTCTCTCTACCTCCAAAACCTGTTAACCCCTCTGAGGTCAAATTCCTTATAAACAAATTAAAACCCCGAAAATCCCCTGGATATGATCTCCTCACTTCACAAATCCTCAGACAACTTCCCAAAAAAGCAATCATATTCCTTACCTATCTATACAACTGCATCCTTCGAACAACCAACTTTCCTTTGGTGTGGAAACATTCCATAATCATCCTGTTTCCAAAACCAGGTAAACCTGTTAATAACACATCATCCTATAGACCGATAAGCTTACTCCCGATCCTCTCAAAAATCTTTGAGAAAATCCTTCTCAAACGCATCCTACCCATAATCGAATCCCACAACATCCCTTCTCATCAGTTTCGATTCCGCTCAAGACATTCCACTGTCCAACAAGGCCTTCGTGTTGTGGACCATATATCCTCTGCACTTGAAAACAAGCATTATTGCACTGGTGCCTTTCTGGACGTAGCACAAGCTTTCGACCGGGTGTGGCACGATGGCTTGCTTTTCAAGCTCAAAACCCATTTACCCCAATCCTTATACCTAGTCCTCAAATCCTACCTCTCAAATCGTTCCTTTCAAGTCCGTTGTGACACCGCATTCTCCACTTACATATCACTTTTACCCTGCGACGCAGATCCTGTCCGTCAATCCTTTTTAATTCAATTCCACTTCCCTACTCATACACAGTCCGTTACCTTGGCTTCCTTCTTGACAAAAGACTAACTTGGAACCCACATACCAGACTTAAAAGACAAGAACTTAACCGACGATATGGCCAGCTGTATAGATTACTAAGTAGGACATCCCATCTTTCGATTGAAAATAAACTTTTAATCTACAAGACCATACTGAAACCTATCTGGACCTACGGACTTGAACTGTGGGGAACTGCTAAACATTCGAATATCAAACGCATCCAATCCTTCCAGTCCAAAGTACTTAGAACAATAGTCAATGCCCCATATTATGTCACAAACAAGACCCTACACCATGACCTTAACATCCCATTTGTCCTCGACATCATCCCAACCAGATTCTCAAACTTTCACCAAAACCTTATCCATCATCCAAATCCTCTAGCTCAATCCCTATCCAGCTCCCTTCATCCCTACAATCCTCCACGAAGGTTAAAACGGCAGTGGCCCAGAGATCTCTTGTAAATATGCTTCTGGAGTCCTGGCAATGGCCAGCTTCTCCACTCATGTCCCGAGCGTCTGTGGCTCTAGTGCCCTCTTTCAGTCTCCATTGGCTTCTAATACTAGTGATGCGGCTGGAAAAGTGGCACTGGGATCTCCTGGAGTCTTGCTTTGCCTTCCACATGTGGGGGAAAAGGCCTGGCTCGGAGATTCTTGGGCGAATGTATATATTGTATATAGGTATGATTGTGTTTATAAGTTTCTTTTTATGTTATTGTTATTTTTTTTTTCTTTTATTTTCTTTCTTCATCAGTATTATTTATTTACTTTTTATATTTATATTTATTTATCTATTATTTGTATATATTGTTTGAATGAGAACTCTTAGCCCTAATACTTATAGCCCTCCAGTGGCTGATTGTATTATTATTCAATAAATAGATATATGGTTCACTTTAATTCATATGCATAAAACACTTTAATTAGTCGACTCCAGTCGAATTTACCCGAGCGTTACATATCGGAGATCTGATCTTATTCACTGCCCTCAAAAAGTGAAAAACGCACCTATAGAAGTTTTTCCTTTAAAAATCCGACTAAGCAAATTGAGAAATTCTATGCGCCCTAAGAGAATAATAGTCGGGTGCCTACCACCCCCATATAAAGCTGAAGACTTAGATGTTTACAAGCACATGGGACGAAATAAGTATTTACCTGGAGCCGTAATGTTTAGTGAAAGGCACCGAGTACTAAATCGAGTTAAATATTCGTATATGTCAATTTCAGCCTATTATATAGAGGATGAAATGCTGAACAATTTCCTCGCTTACTGTATGCAGGTCCGATTTTTATTTTCTGAGATATTTTAATCCGTATGTAATAATATTTTAATTAGTCTACTCTAGCCGACTTCACCCGAGCGTTAATATCGAGTGAAATCTGACGGAACAATCTAATTCCCTCTCCACTAAAAAGAACAAAAGAAGTTTTCTCATCAAAAATAATAGTTCTAAGAAGAAAAATAATTGATTCAATAAATAATAGAGCACTGTTTGTTGAAATAACAAAGTGGAGAAATGGTTTTCTTTCGCAACAATATGACTGTTATGTTTTTTTTGGCCCAACTGGAGTGCTCAAATCAACTCGAAACTAAAACAAAAATAAAGTAATAGAAAAATACAATCGACAATTTTGATGAGCGTTAACTAATTTAGTGACTTCCTAGATACAGTTCATTGATTTTTATGATATTCGACGGAGCAACAATGAGATATACCAACTTATACTTTACATTTTTTAGTATTGCCAAGCTATCATCTTATTATTAGGGATTTAATTTTTATTTTATAAAAAAAAAGATATGCCATGCGTTTAAGATATCATTTCATTTGATGTATAATTAAGTTTATTTTATTAATTTTGTTTTATGATTATTATTGTTTCAAGTATCGTTATTCAGGTTGTTTTTTAGTTTACTAAATTTACATATATTCTTTGTGTATATGGTGTGAATGAAATATCAGCTCACTATTACCAATGTTCTATATTATGCTGAAATGTAACAGATTTAAATTAATAGATAACTATTTATATATTATTACACCAATGTTCATTTTTTTAAACACTTTTATTGAGTAATATTACATTCTTTTACAATATTTGACATTGATAACAGTGAGCAAAGAGTTCATTCATACCATAAACATATTATAAATAAATAAATCTATAAATAAAAACGAAACATAACTGAATAATAATCAAACGAATACATTCATCAAAATTAGTACCACTCATTTGGGAAGAGTACTCGATTCAAAATAAAAACTTAAATTAAAAAATTAAAACTTATTAGTTGATTTCCTTAAGTTTAAAACCACACAGTTCCTATGAACATATAAGGAAAACTCAAACATATTTTACAGGACAGCAAAAACAACTTTAAGCAAATAAAAATACTATGCATTAAAAAATTAATTAAATGTAGCTATAACATTTTAATTCGTTAAAATTGGGTATTAAAACAGTTTTTATAGGTTTCAATAATTAAAAAAATATATTTAATTGTAGTCTTTAAAATTTGCAATCCTTATCCAAAATGTTGCAAAAGTGATGCACCTTAAAATTTAAAAAATCTAATCGTCAATAAATTAGTAATTAAAGCACATGACATCAATTTATGTAGCTTTTCTATTTTTTTTTTTTTTTTTGTAGAACTTTAACTCTTATCTGCACATTTGATTATTTTATATAACTTGAAAAATAGGAAACAGCCTTGACCAACTGAAATCATTTTTAAAAATATGTGGTGCGCGCATCACACAACTTTCGCTTACCTTTCTATTTTGAACTGAAATTATTTTCTGGAGATGTTGGGCTGCGACAAAGTTTTCAAAGTCTTATTTTAACTGAGTTAATCTTTAAAACTTAGAGTGAACCTGTAAAAGCTCATCAAGACCATTAAAATAAGATATATCCTATTTATTGGACCTGCGATACGCAATAATAACCTTGTGATTCCACCTGTCTTTTTGAACCACATAACACCAATCTCATTGTTGAAAAAAGCTAGAGGGGGGAGGGAAGATGTCACATACAACTTCTATTAATTTTGTTGAACTGATCCTTGAAGGGATTTTAAAGTTATGAAAGTCAGTTTTTTTAGAAATATTTAATATTTTTCATCGAACTTGTTGTGTAAACAAGATAGGCATAGGAATAACCAAGAAGGTCGCTGTAGGAGAGTCAGAGGAAATGAAAAAGGAGTTTTATAACTAACAAAACTAAAATACATAAACGCAATTCATTAAATTTCTTTCTAATATTTTGTTTTTGAACATTTTTTGATTTGTATCGGAATTTAATTTATCAAATTGGTGTATGTTAGAGAAGAAGTTGAAACTCTAAAATCACTTTTCTAACACGAACCCATATTATAATAGACAAAAATAACTGTGTATTAGTCTATTTATTCGGAAAAAGTTACGACTAATCGAAGATTAAAGAATTTAATTTCAATTTTTGTGATTGTTGGGAAATTTTTTTCAGTCCTTTGAAATTGGGGTTACATTTTATATTTTGATCTTCCTCACTATAAAAAAAAAAATTACTGATTTTTTGGTTTAGCTGGCATCAATAAAATTTAACAAATAAAAAACATTTAATAATCTAATGACATGCCATTATATTTAAAAAGGTACAAATTGTTGAAATGTGGAAAAAAATCGTTAAGTTGAAATAACGCTTAATCATGAAATTATATAAAGGAAACTTAAAAAGAAATGATAAACTTAAATATAATTTACATAATTTTTTTTTTATGAGAAGTAAGAAAATTAAATATGGTCATAAACCATTTTTTTTTATATCTAATATAACACAGAAATTCGGTCAACTTAAAATAAGTTTGGAGACAATTTTGAAGAAGAAAAATATGAACATTACTACTTACTATTATTTAGCATAAGCAAATTTAGTGCAGTTTATTTACATATATTATTTTATAGCATTTTTTGTTGGTAATCCATATAAATTATTCATCAAATCCAATGATTGAGGTATCATCTTTAATTAAGATTATCTTCTCCTTGAGGTAAGACTATAGGCGCATTCCTCCGAAATTTCAGTAAATAAAACCCATGATGAAAATGAAAATGTATTTGAGCATAACAAAAAATTATAATATGTATGGTCGATTACATCCACGATTATTTGAAAGGTAACTAAATTCCCTAAAAACAACATAAAAAAAATAAAAATAGAAATCGGATCATTATTAGCGAAGATACAGCCTATTACAATTTTTTTATTATTCATTTATTTTCCATTAAATTTACCACTGCGTTGTAATGCATCAAGCAAATGTGTTGGAGTTTATTTTATCTTATTGAATTCTTGATATTTTCTTAGACTTTCAGCAGAAGATCTCTAGGCCACTGCCTTTTTAGTCATCTTTGAGACTATACTTGGACAAAAAACTCACCTGGAACATTCAGACTACATCAAAAAAACAAGAACTGACCAGACGATACAAACAACTGTTACATCTTTTGGACTACAGATCTCCACTCGATTTACTAAACAAGCTACTAATCTACACCACTATACTAAGTCCTATTTGTACATATGAAGTAGAACTTTAGGGCTCCGCAAAACACACACACATAAACAAAATTCAAACTACACAATCCAAAATACTTCGTAAAATCGCCAATTATAATTTTTAAATATGTTGTGGTTTATTATCATGAATGAAGTTTTAAATTAATTTTATTTTCATAATGATGAAGAGATGATTAATTTAATTTAATTTTTATTCTCAACATGTTTTGTATCTTTTGTAGCCCTGAAGACGACCTGCAAAGTGGGTCGAAACGTCGGCAAAATTAAAATAAAATAATTACTATATTTTAATTTAGTATTTATTTCACCGCACCCCCGACTAACTCCTTCTCATAATTTTATTTTCCTTGATCAATTGGTAATAAAGAATATTAATTATTTCCTTGTCATTATATCATTTGTAGAATAATATACTATGCGAATTATTCTGGCCAATTAATTTTATATATTTTTAAATAAATATTTACGTAAAATCGTGATCTATAAAGGGTAAATAAAATGCTTGAATGAGATTTGTTAGAATGCCACAACGTTGTATTACTATAAAATTTATTAAATTTTAGAATATATTGTTTCTTGTCTAAGAAGTTGAACAAATAATTTATTATAATAAGTTGTTTATTTAATGAAATAAAATTAAAGGAATTACCCGATCCGAATCGGAGCTGAATCGGGTGATTTAAATAGAGACGGGTATAGAATGGTGTGGTGTGTATTTCGTGCTAGCATCTAATAAATCTTCCTTCCCTCGAGATAACCAAAAGCAGTTCCTGACCCTCACTAAAGGAATTTTCCAAACCGTTCATTTCAATATCTCTATTACTCTTATATTATATATATAATAGTCTCTTATACATATATATTATAGTCTCTTATATTAGTATTTGGTTCAGACCCATTTTTATATAATTATTAACACCCGTCTAAAACTTCGTGAATGGCTTTATCTTATCATAACCTACATTTTTTTTATCTTCTAAAATTCTCAGAAATGGGAAGTTTTCTCATAAAACAAATTATTAATGAGTTACTATAAACCCATCTGCTTTCCTGTTTAAATGTAAAATAAGTTGATCACAAAGTCAAGAAAAGAAGGTGGTATACAAAAATATTGAGCCGTTTGGCTTGTATAACCTTATTATTTTGACTATTGAGTGTGAAGGTTTCGCTAAATAGCCGAATAATTTTGCAGGCCATATTTTTTTCTCGATTATGTGATCAAATGAATTTACGATTCAAGTGGAAAGCAAATGTGTATTCATAAGTTTTTAGTGTCTAGTCAAATAGACGAGGTGTACCAATCTCCATATTGAAAAGACCCATTTCCGAGAATTGTCGTAAATAGGTTGTTGTGAATGAAGCCATTCGCGAAGTTTTAGACAGATGTTAATAATTTGATAAAAAGGAATATTGTTACGAATCCGTACAACCTATAACCTGCTGTTAAAGAATCGGAGTTAGTAAGAACTTTATAAGTAGCATTTTAATCACATATTGGGGGCGCCTTTTGGGGTCTCAAGTACCTAGCAACTACAACCATTTATTATAACGGTGTAGTTCTGGGTATTTCGAGGTATGCATCCTCTGTCTGGAATCTGGATCTCTCCAATCACCAGAAGAGTAGGTTGGCGTCGATTTAGCGGATGACTCTACTGTGAGTTACCAGGGCTTACAGGACAGTGTCTCATGAGGCAGTGCAGGTCCTGACAGGAGTTCCGCTCGACCTCTTGTTGCAGGAAGACTTGTTCAAATAGCAGATGTTAAGATAAGGCACGGCGGTTCTACCAGAGGATCTCCGTGTGAAGATTAATCAAGAACCAGGAAGGTAGAAAAATGTTATACGAGAGTACATCCTTGACGAATGGAACTGACGATGGGTAACAATTTCGAAAAGAAGTACTTTGAGGAAATTTTTTCTCACCATCGGTTCCCGGTCAACAGAAAAATGGGTAGAACCAGATTACTGGGTCTACCAACTACTCACTGGACACGCTTCCGAGCAAAACTATCAACTTGGAAAGAATATAGACCCTTGTGCTCCAATTGCGGAGTACCAGAGACTGCCGAGCACGCAGTCGCAGCCTGTGAGGCACTGAGAGCCAAACTGCTGAGGGAATCTGGTATCTACGTTTCGACAGACAGCAATTCCTCTCAGCTAATAAGTGCGGAAAACTATTCGCACTTCAAAGATTTTCCATCAGGATGGAAATTAATTATAGGCCTAACGCACTTCTTCTTGGGAAGAAGAGGAGCTGCAACTCCTGGAAGGCTGTCGGACAGAGGAGCAGTAGAGGAAGACCGTTGCCAAAAGTTTAGAAATGTGCCAAGCTCATGAAAAATGCCAAAACGAGTGTTGCTTAGCGGGCACAGCAGGGATATAAATAAAATAAAATAAATAAACAGCACTTTTATATATAATGTCTCTAACAAATGGCATATACTATAACAAGTGTTGACTCCAGGTCTCCTGCAAGAGTATGACTACAGCATCATGGATCTAGGTCTTCTCCAAGAGTTACTGGATTACTTGTTTATTGATAAATATTACAATCTGTCTCAATAAAGGACACTTATTCTACAATTCAGAGAGCACATTCGCACCATATTTACAAAATCAAAAAATAAATAAGGTAATTTCAAAATAACATACAACGGAATATGAACGAAATAAAATATCATAATGAAGGAAGAACATATAAATAATAGTAATAATTAAATAAAAATAAGTAAATTAAAATAGAATTAAAATGTTCTTTAAAAAATAAATAAACATCTTAGACGCAGGCATACCTATTTACACTATTAAATCGGCCATGGGACCTCCGAACCAGACTTGTCTCTCCACTCGTGGAAGGTAAATCGAGGTTCTTCTCCAAAATATTAACTTTAATGTATGACAACAAGATCATGGATTAGGTCTCCTAGCATGTGTCACTACAAGAATGTTATTGCAAGAGTTATTTGTTCAGGGGGCCATGGGGGTAATTTACCTAGGAATAGTAGAGAGGATGAGGTTAGTCAGAAAATGGTTTCAAAGGAATTTATCAATAATATATATTCTTAATATGTGTTTAGTATTGATACGAGTTCCATGAGAAAGGGATCTTTTGCTGAAAGCTGTTATTGTTCTCCAAGTCTTGGTAATGGGTCTTGTTGTGTCCAGTCGGTGCCTTTCAGATAACTATTTTGAACTATAAAAGTTTGTCCTCGCTTTCCTAGATATCTTTGTATTTTTGTTTTCTTTTCAATAGTAATAGACCTATAATCTTACTAAGTGATAAAACTTCAAAAAAACTTCGAAACATTGAAGTATGTTTTCTTTTACTGACACAATGAGACATGAGCCTGTGTTTGTTTCAGGATTTTTCCAATTCTAACCTAAGTTAAATACAACAGTTTTTCATTTATTTTTTAATAGCATTTTCACAATAAAAAATATATGAAGTTGAAGGTTTACTCAACGGAATATTTTTTTCTTTAAAACTAAATTAAACAGAGAAAGTTAATCAAATTTAATATTCAATATTTTGTTGAAAACTTGTCGCTATGGTGTGCAACAATCAGTAAAATTATTGCCAGGATGATCGCCAATATAGGTTAGTAATAGGCGAGCACAAGCTCGGGCAAAAGTGAAGTCATGCGGGCACGACGGTGCCCGCGAATTCTATGTTCGTAACCAAGTTTAAAGAAGACCTGAGAAATTAAGAGCATAAGTTGCTTGATCCGATTAAATATAAAATGTAAATTTTCCCTTTAGTTTTTTTACATATAAGGCCAGTTACATACAAGTCTGACGTCTGAGAAACCACTATCCCAAACATTCAGACTAATATTCGAATTTTAAACGACAAAAAAAAATCTTATATTAATATAAGAAAGCAGTCTAAAAATAAAATATGAAAGGAGTGGGAATATAGCAACTAGCTTGGAAAGGGAGGCATTATAAGGGCGAACCCAACTGAGCTCCAAGGCAGACCTTTATGATGACTCTTGCTTTAAGGGCACAAGGCCATTCTCAGCCAATAATGGTATTCCTTCATCACTTTCTTCACTTCGCAAATCTTTTTTTCTCTGGAGTTCGTTCTTTTGGCTATTTTATTGGTTAGAGAGGTTTTGTAAGCCGAAAAATTAATATATCTTTTCATTAAAATATCTAGGTATATGCGTTAAAAATTTTGAAAAATAAAAACATATTAACTTTAATATAGGTACTTATATTTCATGTCAAATTTAAAAAACCAAAAAAAAAAAAAAAAACATTCCTTTCAAGACATTCGAAATAAAAACTTTGACAGAAATAGAAATATATATATTCACTATAAATAGAAAATTTCTTTACCAGAATCCGTCCCTAGACCAAGAAACATAAACCATAACAACAAGATAAATCTGGTGCGCGCAACACAAAACCTTCAGTTACCGTTCTACTTCGAATAGGAATTATTTTCCGGCAATACTGGGCTATTATGAAATGTTTTAAGTGTATTTTAAACGGAGCTAAAGCTTAAAGCTTACAGATAACAAACCATTACGACCATTATAATTACAAAAAGTCTATTTACAATATCGACGTTAGGCAATAAAAATCTAGTCACTTCATCTACTTTTATAAACCGCACAAGTTCAGTCTCTGAGCCTTCTGACTGTTTTTTCTGGAAAGTCATTTTGGACCTGGATAAGCATTTTTATTTTGTTCTCCTTTATTCAATTATCAAAAGTTATATTTAGCATTTTTTTGTAAATCTGAATAACTTGAGATGATATTTTTTTTTAAATAAACTATATTAAAGGTACTTTGGAGGAAGACGTATAAGAACATTGGGCATTTAAGCCCTGTAAAGTGGACACCAATGGGGATAAGACCTGATTGATCTTAAAAACAACTTAATTATACAATGATACACCGAGTGTTGGGGGCAGGGGTATTTTAAAGTTAAAATACAAACCTTTTCCCGGTGAGTTTCTTCAATGGTGGAAAAATATGAATAAAATTAAATGGTGGGAAAGAAGGGGAAAAAAGAGAGAAAATGAGGCCTGTAAAACATTAAAGAAAACAAAACACATTCACAAACAATACTAAATAAAATTACTCAATTAATTAAAGATATTAATATAAAGAAATAAAAAATCCTCTTCTAAATGTTTATAATATTTATTGAATAAAAAAATATAAATATATACAAAAGTTAAAATAAACATTGGTGTAAGGTTCCGCGAAAAAATACAATATCCTATTAAAAAAATTGTCCATCAAAACGTAAACAAAAAATAAACTTCTAAAATTAGAGATAAAACCAGAGAAAAAAAATAACCTAAAACTCAAGCGAGTGTCCAAAAAGAATAAATTAATTTATAAGAGTAACTAAGTTAAGTTAATTTTCAATGTCTTTATGACGGTGGAGAGATGAAAAAACATAATAGTGGAAGCTATTTCCAAAGAGGTTACCTTGTACGATGTCAAGTCGATGGTAGACAGTATCGAATCGATAGGCCTATCGATCTCAATCGATGACTGATGATGCGCCGAAAAGCTGTTTGAAAATGGCGCTAGGCTAGTGCCAGGTGTGGTGAGGTGAGCTGAGCCTGGAGCTGGTGAAATGGTGGGGGTAGACCTCCAATATGTGGACTCAACATAAACGAAAGCTCGCTCCAGACTGACTTATTGCAATATTTGTGTCTTGATCTCCAAGACTGAGCCTTACTGCCGGGCTGGTGTGTGTACAAATGCGATAATACATCGCGAATGAAAACAATGTTTAGATAATACACATTGTAGAGACAACTATTCTCTGACTATTAAAAAAAAAGTAATTTATTATTAACATTTAAAAAGGGGTAAAGCTGTGAGAAAAAATAAATGAAAAACAAATGAAGATGCACGCATATGCGGCGTTAACACCGAGTTTAATCAAAATCGTTGTAGCCGTTTTTGAGTTTTCTTTCACCGTTAATATAAAGTGGCACTTCCGGTTAGCCGATTTTAAGTTAAAAGTTGCCGTCACATCTAAGGCATATAACTATCTTAATACGTAATATCTTTTTCTTACAGTTTTTGTTTTTGAGCTAGATTGCTAACATACACATAGACCATTTTTCGGGACTTTGGACTCAGGGTACCCCTAAACGTGTATTTCTGTTGAAAAATCGGATTCAAAAATTTTCACGATCGCAATACTTACCCTTACTATATATTACATACATTCGTATGTCAAAGTTTTTTTTTTTTAATTTATTTAAAATGATATTTACAACTGTATACAAAAAAATACATCTAGTAAATTTGCACATTGGTATTGCACATGGAACACATGTTGAGAAACTACCCATTGGTAGCACTCTAATAATATGTCTATATTAGAAGATCACGTGACCATCTTCTTTTCAGACACCTCGGAGGGTTATCAGGAATCGAATAGGAAGCAAGGTTAGAGACAAGAGGGTTGGGATGGTTATGAAGTTTATTATGGAAGGACAGATATCTGGATTGGGCCAAATCTGATACATAAGGGACATTAAGGTCATTATGGATAATTTTATTTGTAACAAAGTAAGGAGCATTGAGGATTTTACGAAGGATTTTGGATTGCAAGGACTGTATGCGAGAGGAATTTGAAGGCTTGGTGGAGCCCCATAGCTCAACCCCGTAAGTCCAAATAGGCCTTATTATAGTCATGTAAATCAGTCTTTTATAATTGATTGGAAGGTTAGGGCGTTTGTCCAGTAAGTGTTGAAGTAGTCGGAAACGTCAAGCGGTTTCTTGTCGTTTCAGTCTGGTATGAGGATTCCAAATTAGACGTTTGTCCAGATGGACTTCTAGGTAACGGATTTGTTCAACAGGAATAAGTGAGGTGTTGTTAAAGGATACTGAAGGACAGGAAGTCATTGGTTTACGACGAAGGGTGAAGGTAATTTGATGGGATTTATTGGAATTTATTTTAATTCTCCAGTTCTGACACCATTCTTCAAGGTTTGTGATGTGGGATTGAAGGGTTTGGGATGCAATAGATGGGTCGTTATTGACTGATAGGATACATGTGTCATCAGCATATGTGGTGATGACAGTGTTGGGATGGGTTGGGATGTCAGCTGTATAAACTGTGTAAAGGATAGGACCACCTGAAGAACACTTGCAGACTGGGAAAAACGGGATGTATATACATTGTTGTGATTTACTTTAAAGTATCTATCAGTAAGGTAGGAACGGATAATGAGGAAGTAGGTAGATGGTAGGAATTTTCAGAGTTTGTACAGCAGTCCCGGGTGCCAAACTCTATCAAACGCCTGTTCAACATCGAGAAAGGCTCCCGTACAGTACATACCGTGCTCCAATGCAGAGGATACTACGTCTACCACACGATGGCATTGCTGTGTAGTGGAATGGGAGGAGCGGAATCCAAATTGTTGATCTGGGATTATGTGATTAGAATCTAGGATTGGGTACAGGGGTTTTAAGATTAGTTTTTCCAGGATTTTTCCCATGATGGGTAACAGAGAGATGGGACGGTAAGAGGATGGATATTCTGGTGGCTTTTTGGGTTTGTGGATCATTTTGACAATAGATATTTTCCAAGGATCAGGGAAATATGTTGATCGGAGTACAGCATTATATATGAAAGTAAGGTAAAAATAAAGTATATATAAAGTAAAAATAACATATTAATAGAATGTTTATTGGTTGCAATAAATTATTTTTCTCAATGATGAATTGAACTATTTATTTATTCAATAATTTTTATAACCACTGTATATATATATATATATATATATATATATATATATATATATATATAGCAAATATTTAGTACACTCTAGCATCCAAACGAATAAATCTAGCGACCTGATCCTAATTTTTAATTTTTATTTTTAGGAAATCTTATCAGCTTTCTTTTATATACAAGTGATTTTTTTCTAGGATGTCTTGTAATGGAGTTATAAGTGAAAAACTGAAACAACTTCCAAAATTGTATAGTTTTTGCTATATTTATGGTGAAGCCATATCCTATTTTAGTTTATAACTAGCTTTTCCGATTCAGCATCCCAAAAAAACATGTAGATTCATCGAGAAAAATTCTTCAGTCATTTTTTTCTGACGACTACTTTCCGTCACCAAATGACTGGACTGTCTATATATATTTTAAAATTCAATAATTAAAAATAATACTAACTTAGTAAATACGCATAAAAAATTAATAATTAGTATCTAAATTAACAAAATGTTTATATTAACCCATAGTTTTGACTTTTTTTGATAACTTTACTGTTCGAACATAAGGCGAGTCCGGTTAATAGAGAGGCGGTTATGCAAAGCTATACTGTATTATTATTGTCATTTCGTTTGTTCGATGCTTTTTTTTTTTGCCGAAAAAAAAAACGTATCAACTACGAACAAGAGCAGGCATTCTCACATATATCATCTTCTTATCCGCCTTTAAATCCATTAAGATGAAAAATGGAGTGGAATATTCCAAAAGCTCTGAGCGAGGGTTGAAACTTTTTATCAAGAGGAAAATAAAAATGGGGCAAACTTTTCCAAAAAGTACTCTCTTGTTTCATAGGAAAAGAAGATGTATTAAACAAATTTTTGGACGTTTTTATTCTTTTCTATTCATATCAGAGCATGTATCAAATTATTCTAATGTTAACCATGATGTCAGATCTCACGGAAATTATTAAAGAAACTACACAGCTAAAACATATGTATAATATACTTATTATAAAAACTTATTATCGATTCAATATTAAAAAGCAAATCCAAACATAAGTTAAATTTACAAGAAAAAAGAAAAGGTCTAAGTTTTTTTAACTTAATGTGATTTATTACAGGAATATTTTATTTATCAAGAATCCACAGAGTATATTGGTCAGCGATCAAATAATAAAATAATAATCCCTTTAAATAATCATGAGTGTAATAAAGTTTCGTTTCCTTCATAACTTTTTGTCTGAATTTTCTGGGAGATGTGACTATTTTCTCAACTGAAGGAGTAGGAAATCTTTAAAACGATGGCTCAATCTTCGGATTTAATGAAAAAAGTTAAGAAGTACCGGCAAAAAAAGATCTTAGATAAATAATTGAAACACCTCTCTCGATCATAGGGACCTCAAGTCAATAGTGTTGCCAAAAATCGGTCTTGGTCTTGCAAAGTGCAAGACCAAGACCAAGGCCGCCTAACTGTTGCAAGACCAAGACCAGGACAGGTAAAAAAAAAAACGATTTTTTAAATATAAATTAAGGCAAAATACTTACTAATACTTGACAATTTTAATTACTATATGTAAAGAATTGGTGTGACTAATATACTATTGTATTTAACTCCTCAAATTCTCCATTCGGCCTTAGTTAGGTTTCTTCTATCTAAAAAATGACAGTAATATCTATATTGTAATGAGCTAATAATTAACTGCAAGACTGTTGCGACATTCTTGCGCAAGACCAAGAATCGTCTCGGTCTCGCATTTGGGCAACACTACAAGTCAATGACATAAGGCATGTATTCCATGACAGCACTGCAATTAAGGTTAGATTTTGTGGATGCTAACCCATTGCCTTACATTATCTCGAAAATGGTACATTTTTGTAGTTTGAAACGCATGGCACGATAGCTCCAGAAGAACTAACCGGGTATTGGTGTCCGCATCAAAATCTTCAAATCCCACTTTGTCACGCCTCGATCCACAGACTTACCATCTTCCCAATATTAAAGCCTAGCAAAATAATTATATGGAATTTATAACTTATTCCTACTAGATAAGAAAAGTATTACGATCGTGTCAAATTTCCATTATGCGATTTTCAACATATCATTATGCTTCAGAGTTCCTGGAGTCCGAAAAACTCGTTTTTATCTGTCATTAATCTGTCTGTCTCTCTGTGCCACGATTACCTCGGGAACTATTAGACCGATTTCCTTGCTTCACACAGAGGTTTTTCGGCCACTATCTTGAAAGAAAAAGAATGCCGAGTTCCGAGGACAACCCTCGGGTTCATTTTAACATTGATACCAAATTCAAAAACAATTGGTATAGTATTCTCGAAGAAAAGCCGTTGACGACGTATGAAGGATGGCGGACGGACGGATTTATTTTTTATTCGTTTTTCGGATTCTACGTATCTTAAAATGTTAAACCTGAAATTTTGGAGGGAGGTTAACTTTTTTTTCCCAGTCAGTTACGAAACATAAGATCGTTGGCATACGAAGGGCGACGGCTGTTGATAATCATATAAAAGAATGTGGTTGTGAAGTATTGTCTTCAGAAGAAAGGGAAGAGCCACCCAAACTCAGCGTTATGGTGGAAGACACGGTGACGTCTCGGGGTCCCACTGAGAAATCTGATAAAGCTAAATATAAAACAAAGTTTTATATTTTATATAAATATAATTTTTGTAGTAATTTATATATTATTATAGTCAACTATTAAAAATAATGATAATATTTATATTTATCTAATGTTAATATACTAATATTTTCGAGATGGGTTATCGGATCACTAAACGTTAAAAGTACTCTTAAAACATGTAATAGAAATTCACACTTCACTATCATCCACTCAACATATAATTGGAAAATCTCTTAGAATTATTTAAAAGTAGGATTGAAGTAAATAAAATTATTAATCGAACAAACGATGAATAAACAGCTTATTCTCTATAAAGCAGTTTTATATATAAAAAATACATAACTATTTCCTATTTATACATTATTTATATATTTCTATTTACATAAAATAAGTAAATATTTCCTAATAATAAAATCTGAACATAAAATTTATCAATTACTTTTGAAAATTTAATATTATCCCCTTTTATGTATAATGATGCATGTGTGATTACGCCATGTTGATATACACGATGATTATATCTCCCCTCACTGGTATAATTAATCAATGTGGCTGTGTACTCAAAATGAGAGGTTTGACCTTACCTCATTCTTGGAAGAAATATTTTGTTTGTTCTGTTTTTCGTCGATAACTCTTCTCTTGTTTATCGAAACAAATCCTTCGTTAAGATAGACCATTCTTCTATAACTCTTAGCTCTTGATTAGTATCAAGGAATAAAGAGTTTGTGAATTTTAAATTCCTTTCCAGTGTGAAGAAGGTCTTTTTTCATTTGGTTTATTGATTCTTCACTTCTTTAAAATGAGACTGATTTAACGCAGCCGCTCCAGCATCAATTTAGTAAGGTTTTCCGAACCTCATCCGTCAGTTTCAATCTTATAAATGTCTCGGGGTAAGTACAAGGATTTTTTATTTTAATATTTACATATAATATTTTTTAAATAAAAAATGCGTTTATAAGTAATTTCAATTAATTTCATCACCGACATATTTAATATAGAAGTAGTGATGAATCACTTCAAAATTCCCTTACTTATTTAGTCAAAACTTAATTCTTTTTTTTAAATTCGAAAAATGTACTTGAATCTGAATTCATCTTGTTTTTCAGTTTAGTGGCTTGATTCGTATGATCTTACTTCTTTAAAAATAACACAGTAATAATGATTATACCAGTAATAATGATCATATGCAAGACTCGGATTTTTATGGAATTATATATATTGTTCGCATGGATATTTAAAATAAGGAATCAAATATCTATACGAAAGAGAGTACCCAGAAGTAATCAGTCAAATTCTATATTGTTCATTTTTGGATATTTGAAGATAAATGCATATTTTGATTATTTCAGACAAATAACAATAATATGAAATAATAAATGGAAATGCAATATTGGAGATTTTTTTTCTCTTTAGTTCTCTCACTAACAATAATATTTTCGAGGATTGTTCTTATTACATCTCAACCTTAAATATATCATCTCTGAGACCGGATATATCAGTTATTTTGTTAAGACGGTTAACAAAAAAAAAAAAAACTATATAACTGATATCAATTACATTTTGACCTTTCAAACCACATTGTAGCTCTTCATTAGGGCTAAAAACGAAGATGTTTTATCATCAAAGTACGTTTTACATTATGTATTTAAATTAAATCTTTAATTATTTTTCAATATTTAGGCTTGGGTTTTTTTTTTCTTCAGAATCGAATATTTAATTTTCAGATACATTTTAGACATAAAGGGAGGAAAAAATGTCCGTCTCTGTATGTCTCTCTGAAGTGAATACACGTGACTTTCGTTAATCAGATTTTGATAAAAATTTTCAGGGGTTGTATTGGTCGGTACCTATCCCAGTATCGCCCAAATTTATTTTCTTAAACTGGCTTGTATTTCAAAAACGGCTCATCTGATCTGGCTTGAACTTGAAGTAAATTTAGTGATAGGTAAAAAAAAAAGATCCAATATCTATTTTATCAAACTCTTTCTTCTGAGTTCAATTAAGGATCTGCAAACGTTGACATCTCAAAAAATGTTTTTTTTTGGATCAGGCTCAAGTACAACGTAAAAATGGTCTAATATCTATTTAATCATATTCCTTTTGACAATTGAAATTAATGTAATTATTAATAATATAATACATATGAAATGTGATATACAATGCAAATATTATGGCTTTAAACTTTTTTATTTAATAATCAAATTATTATTCAAATAAAATTATAATCATTAAATTATGCAACTCACTGGGTGATTCAAAGGGAGAGGGCTTTCAGGCTTAATCCCCCCAAAAATATATATTATTTATCATTGGTCATTTATTTCAGAGTCAAATACTTAAACAACAAAAATATGAAAAAATGTTTCCCTAAACTCATTATTATTGCTGTAATCATAGTTATAAAAATGAATAGAAAGGTCAGCCCACTAACCCAAAATTGAATCCTGTTTCCGCAACAGAAGCGAATAATGCTTAAAAAATTATTTTTTTGGTGATTTTCAATTACATGTGAAGAAATAAGGAATAAGTAATGACCATATTTATATTTAGATTACCTTAAACGGCAGAGACGCTAGTGTGGTTAATGAGGGACATTCATTTTACGAAATATTTCGATATAAACTATTAAAACAGTTTGTTTTTCCTAAATTTACTGAATAGAAATGGTGAGTAAGGTGACAGTTCATTAGAAGATTGCCTTGACTACATACATTTTTACAAGTAATAGATCTTGCAAAAAGCGGTCACTGTTCAGCATGCCAATGCCTGGAGGATCCAAGACACGTCCAGAAACAAAGAAGAATAAGGTTAGGTCGCAATCTGTAGATGATAATGTTAGTTAATGACAATAGATTAGAATAATTTTTAAATGAAATAAATTAACTATATAAGTCCCTTACACTTATTTATGTTATATAAAAATTCATTTTTGGATTTAAATCTTATTTAAAAGCTGATGACATGATTAATTGTTAAAACAAAATTATATCGGTCTTAACCTATTGGATTCAAATATGGCTACCAAATAGTCCAATGCTTTTCAAAATATTTGTTTCGACACGTCCTTCAAATGTTTTATTCCAAAGAGAATACGATGAGCGATCATCCGTCTGCAAACTACTCTACGACATAACAACTACTCCATGGCCAATTGCTTAAGACACGAAGACCACAGCTAATGGCATCGAACGATAAACAATGACGAAGGAGTCCTAGTGCCTAGAACATATTAGAGGATATTACTTGACGTATTATCTCAAGGGTATCCTGTGTTTAAATATCAAGGATAGGTTCTAGGAAGAAGCAGAATTGTGGAAAATTGCGGTAATCATCACGAGGAACAGGATAAAAATAAAATTCAATAGTCAGTTCTCAAGTTATAATTTATTCTCATCAATGAGGTTGATATATTTATGAAACAAGTCATTATAAATCTTTTGGTAAAAGTTTACGTTGGACATTTTTTTATGTTAGGCCAAAATTTGATTTTCGTATATTTTTATAGTCAAAAAGCATTGATTAGCTCAATCAATGAAGACCTTAATTAAAATGTTAGCTTCTCCCATACCAGACTGAAACTACATGAAACCGCTCGACGCTTCCGATTACTTCAGCACTTACTAGACTAACGCTCTAAACTTCCAATTAATTACGAAAGACTCTTATACACTACTATAACAAGGCCTATTTAGACTTACGGAGTTGAGCTATGGGGCTCCACTAAACCATCGAATTCTTACAATCCAAAATGCCACGTAAAATCCTCAATGCTTTGTTACAAATAAAACCATCCATAATGACCTAAATGTTTCTTAAATTTCAGATTTGGCCCAATCCAGATACCTATCTTTCTATAATAAACTTCAGAATCATCCCAATCCTCTCGTTTCTAAGCTTGCTTCCTCTTCAATTCCTGATAACCCTCCGAAGAGTATGAAAGGAAGATGGCCCCGTGATCTTTTAATGTAGACATATTATTAAAGTGCTACCGTTGGGTAGTTTCTCAACTAGTGTTTTCACGTCATTATATCCATATCTACAAATTTAATAAATTTATTTCTTTAATACCATTGTAAATACCCAAAAAAAAAAAAAGAAGCTTTTTCTAACTACATTTTAATGTAGTTGATAACTTTATTTCACAAATCAACGGATTTCATTATTACTGAGAAAAGATTCTCCTGGCTACTTACTACTATTTCCTTGTTTGGAATCATTGGTACAGATTTCGTAAATTAATGACAGTTAATGTACATAAATGAATGAAATTAGAAAACTTTTTTTTTGTTCTATCCTTCCTCGCCTTTTAAGCTATAAAGAGTTTTTCCCGGGCCAGGGGGTGAGGGAGGGAGAATAAGCAGCCCAAAAATTGAGCGCAGGGCAGGTGCAGGACAGAATCTGCAGAGGTTCAACTTAGGTCTAACAGAGGAGAAACGTAGCAGCTTGTTCCCCAATTGAATCTAGCTAAGTATGTGCCTATCTCCGATAAGCGTGGACGCTGACCTACTTCACCACGAGCCCTATTCCGACGAAGAAAACAATATACAATGCTTGCCTTTAGATTCTTTTAAAAAACGAAAGGAAGAGAAAACTCAAAATTTTGCGACAAAAAGAGACGCAGCCGGCCGCAAATTGAAAGCAGAGAGGCAACAGTGGGGCAGCCAAGGCCTAGTTCAGAGCCATTCCAGCCCAGGCAGGGCTATGACAGGGGTTCTGCTGTTCCTCTGAACTGTTCTGTTCCCAACACAGTTTTCAACGTCCTCAGCATCGACTTCTCTAGCATAATATTGTGCCACCTCAGGATCGGCCATTGCGAGTTCTCTCGTGGATATCTTCTATACGGTCTGGAAGCCCCTACCTGTGGTGCTCTTAGAACAGCCACCCACTCATTGGTTGAACACCAGCAGTATGCACCAATAAGAAAAAAACTGAAGTTGAGTTTCAATATACCAGAAGTCCTAGAAGATTCGGAAACAAATAAACATTAAGGTCATTAAGGATGGTTTTATTTGTAACAAAGTAGGGAGCATTGATGATTTTACGAAGGATTTTGGATTGTAACGATTGGATACGATAGGAATTCGATGGTTTAGTGGAGCCCCATAGCTCAACTCCGTAAGTCCAAATAGGCCTTATTATAGTCATGTATAGTATATGTATAAAGAGTCTTTTGTGATTAATTGGAAGTTTAGAGCGTTAGTCTAGTAAGTGCTGAAGTAATCGGAAACGTAGAGTGGTTTCTTGTAGTTTCAGTCTGGTATAGGAGAAACTAAAATGTTAATTATCATCTTCATTAATTAACTTAATCAATGTTTTTTACTCTAAAAATATACAAAAATCAAATTTTGGGCTAACATAAAAAATTTTAGACCGGTGTCCAATTTCTTAAAAGAAATCAGGTTTTACCACCGAGTGTAGAAATATAAGAAATGCCAATGACCCTTCGTAGTAAAGGCACTACCACAATAAAGAAATATATATATAAAGATATATAACAAATTTAATTCATTTGTTAACACATTTAAAATATGCCCATAACCTATACACAAAAAATAAAATAAAAATAAAAACTATGATATAAAAATAAATATATTAGTTTTTTCATATATAGTATTGTTTACCTTACAATAATTATGTATACTTTGTTAATTGTCACTCATAATTTAACACATAATATAAACTTCAGTGACTTTTTTGAGAGGGTCCGTCACCCCCCTCCCCCCCCAACCAGAATGATTAGTCTGCGCATATCACTAACGGATCTAGGATTTAATTTTGGGGGGAGGCTTCAGCCCGAAAGATTTTTTTTTTTGTTTTTATATATTGGGATAATTAGGAAGAAAGGAACTTTCTTATGCTAATGAATGGAATGTCAAAAAAATAATACCAATCACTTCATTATTCTCGTTAACATCCACGTATTTTTAAAATTGGACTACTCCAGTGTCTTTTTTCCCTAACTATACGTGAATTTATTTAAATGCTTTGAAATCAACAGAAATGATTGATCAAATTTTAATCATAGTCTTTAGAGCCGTTTTCGAGAAAGTTGTCAAAAGGTTTAAATTCAATAATGTAGAGTGCCACTTCCGATTTGTCGTTTTTGGCGAAAAAGTTTCGGTTACACCCTAGTCATATACATAGCTGAAATACGTAATTTCAATTATCTACGACTATTGGTTTTTGTTATTGACTGTTCACACAGACATGCACAAAGACCATCTTGCAAAAATTTGTTGTTTGGACTCAGGGGACCTCTAAATGTGTATTTCCGTTGTACTATGTATTGAAGTTTTGCTGAAAGATATGCTATAGTGGGCTTTTAAAATTATTTTGACAAGGTGAACGAAACCGACTTCTGATATCAACACAAGTAGCACATCAGGTACCAGCAAGGACCGACCTTGTACCTGGACCGAAGGAAGACTTATAGTCTGTGGGCCAGACCCCCTTACCGTGCACCCCCCCCCCACATCCCTATAAATTGCATATCGTTGTGTTCCTTGTAACAATTTATTAAAAAAAAGCCAATGTTCCCACAAAAAAAAGTGAACGCACTGCCCCAAAATGGCGTCCAAAGATGGCGGATTGACGACTTTGACTTTAGTTAGTTTTTTGGTCACTGAGAATCAGCATTAAGCTTAATTTCCTCATAGTTGGTCTTTTATTAAAGCTGAATAGTTATAGAATAATAAAACATGAAGAAATATTAAAAAATAATTGGCTAAGGCTATGAAAAACACAAGTAAAGTCAATTTTTTAACAAAAAAATTTTCAAGTTACAAATCAAGCGTCGTTTGTAATTAAACGGCCTACAATAACGCAAAACGTGCTGAAATAAACCATCTGGAGAATATATTTCTCTATCTGAAACGCTGATTATTTTTTACAAATGTTTAAGTAGTTCTGCAAAAAATGCACTTATGCGGCAGAAAAGCGGTACTGGCGTGGGTGCCTACAGGCCTCTACCACACCATTCAGTGCCCATAAATGGCTTAGTTATAGTGATATAATAACATTTTTGGTACATTATATTGGTTTTATTAATGAACAAATATTAATGCAATAATTTTATAGTAAAAAAAAAAAAAAAAATTAAACTTAAAAAAAAATGTATTATTATTTTTTTAAATTTTAACCTCCTTTATTCTATACGTAGGTCGTTTAAGAATACCTCAATTGTAAAAATGATATAATTATAATAATAAAACTTAATTAAAAAATATTTTGCTAAATATCTTGATTTTTTTTTATTTAACGTTTGCAATTTAACACTGTGTTTTGAATATTTACTGATTCTTAGAAGTAATTAAAATTTTTATATACTTCCCAGGAAATGAGTCATATTCATAACTTTTTTATAAACTAAAATAATATATACCTAATCTGAACTATATATAATGAATAGCTACCGGGTTGTTTAGTAAAACTCATATATCACTAATTAAAAAATTAATTTTTATTTCCTTTATTTTGTGCAGAAGTTGGACTATATCATAAATAAATAGGAAATTTTAATATTGAATGAATTATTCTCTATGCACAAAGAAAGATATAAAGGGTGACCCTATAAGTTCTTCTATAAACCAAAACTGATTGTTTGAATTTGATCTCAAAATGAGGAAAAACGTGAACTTAAACGAGAAAATTGGAAAAAATACATTAAGCGAACGAGAAAGGAAGTGCCAAAACCTCGGAATAGATAAAAAGGACCAGTTATATCCATTATATAGCTAAATGAATGTATAGTTATATAGTAGATAGATGAACAGAATATTTCAAGATGCTGCTAAAACGGGATCAATTGCAGTTTGGATGATATTAAGTGGACGATGTAGGTTTATTATGGTGAAAACCACTTTATTTTCGATTGCTGAAGGTGCACCTCGGGACTATATTAACTTTGAAGATGAATATAGAAATGTATATCGAGAAAGGTATAGCTCATAGCTTTCCTTCTGTTTAGTGGATTTTCAAAAGATTTTTTAAGGTATCTTATATTAGTTGTAGCTCGTTATTCTTCTCGTTATCCTTGAATTGTTCGGTATTGGTACCATATCATAAAAAAATAGGAAATTTTAATATTGAATGTATTATTCTCTCTGCACAAAGAAAGATGGAAAGGGCGAAACCGAACTGCTTTGACAATTTTGCGCGTACATAGGCAACAAGCATATTAGAAAATAATATGAAAGGACTGTGGTCTTTACCTTTACAAGAAAGGAGATACTAAGAAATGTAATACCCATCAAGACCCATTCCTGTTTAGTGTATCAAACAAATTATACACAAGAATCGTAGAAGCTGGAATAAGAAATATTGTCGATTGCCAGATTGATATGGATTGAGAAACTCAAGTTGCACATTGGAAGAGAAGTTGAAAATTGGGACTGTCTTCACTTTAAGGCAGGTTATAGAGAAGTCCACATAAAAAGAAAAATAGCTCTCTATCTGCTCAGTGCCTCACACTTTGGATTATGCTAATATCTAACTGTCTTTCAGAAAAACTCGTTTTCCTTTTAGATCCGTTAAAAAATCTTTTGAAAATCCACTAAACAGAAGGAAAGCTATGAGCTATACCTTTCTCGATATACATCTCTATATTCATCTTCAAAGTTAATATAGTCCCGAGGTGCACCTTCAGCAATCGAAAATAAAGTGGTTTTCACCATAATAAACCTACATCGTCCACTTAATATCATCCAAACTGCAATTGATCCCGTTTTAGCAGCATCTTGAAATATTCTGTTCATCTATCTACTATATAACTATACATTCATTTAGCTATATAATGGATATAACTGGTCCTTTTTATCTATTCCGAGGTTTTGGCACTTCCTTTCTCGTTCGCTTAATGTATTTTTTCCAATTTTCTCGTTTAAGTTCACGTTTTTCCTCATTTTGAGATCAAATTCAAACAATCAGTTTTGGTTTATAGAAGAACTTATAGGGTCACCCTTTATATCTTTCTTTGTGCATAGAGAATAATTCATTCAATATTAAAATTTCCTATTTATTTATGATATAGTCCAACTTCTGCACAAAATAAAGGAAATAAAAATTAATTTTTTAATTAGTGATATATGAGTTTTACTAAACAACCCGGTAGCTATTCATTATATATAGTTCAGATTAGGTATATATTATTTTAGTTTATAAAAAAGTTATGAATATGACTCATTTCCTGGGAAGTATATAAAAATTTTAATTACTTCTAAGAATCAGTAAATATTCAAAACACAGTGTTAAATTGCAAACGTTAAATAAAAAAAAATCAAGATATTTAGCAAAATATTTTTTAATTAAGTTTTATTATTATAATTATATCATTTTTACAATTGAGGTATTCTTAAACGACCTACGTATAGAATAAAGGAGGTTAAAATTTAAAAAAATAATAATACATTTTTTTTTAAGTTTAATTTTTTTTTTTTTTTTACTATAAAATTATTGCATTAATATTTGTTCATTAATAAAACCAATATAATGTACCAAAAATGTTATTATATCACTATAACTAAGCCATTTATGGGCACTGAATGGTGTGGTAGAGGCCTGTAGGCACCCACGCCAGTACCGCTTTTCTGCCGCATAAGTGCATTTTTTACAGAACTACTTAAACATTTGTAAAAAATAATCAGCGTTTCAGAAAGAGAAATATATTCTCCAGATGGTTTATTTCAGCACGTTTTGCGTTATTGTAGGCCGTTTAATTACAAACGACGCTTGATTTGTAACTTGAAAATTTTTTTGTTAAAAAAATTGACTTTACTTGTGTTTTTCATAGCCTTAGCCAATTATTTTTTAATATTTCTTCATGTTTTATTATTCTATAACTATTCAGCTTTAATAAAAGACCAACTATGAGGAAATTAAGCTTAATGCTGATTCTCAGTGACCAAAAAACTAACTAAAGTCAAAGTCGTCAATCCGCCATCTTTGGACGCCATTTTGGGGCAGTGCGTTCACTTTTTTTTGTGGGAACATTGGCTTTTTTTTAATAAATTGTTACAAGGAACACAACGATATGCAATTTATAGGGATGTGGGGGGGGTGCACGGTAAGGGGGTCTGGCCCACCGTGTATTAGGGTAATACCTGGTAACGGGCTTAGTAACTGGTCCCTTTTATGGTGTTACCAGTTATAGTGAAATAATATGGTCTTAAGAAACAATGAGAACTAATCTTGCCCCACCCTGAAAAATTTCTATAAAATCTACCGAGGAGGAAGAAAAGAGGTCTTATGTGGATTTTCGGGCTGGAGGATAGGTCAGATGTTTTCTTCCGGCTTGGGGACCGAAGCCTTGGGGGACATTGACTACGCAGATGGGCGTCTTGGAGAAGTTTTTGGATCTGGCCTTGAAAAGATGACCTCAGATCAGCGGATGTAGCAATGAAATCTACCAACCACACCACTTCGTATACAAGATATAAGTTTTATTCTCTACAATAAATTTACCAATGTTATAATATTTCATGGTAATATAATTTTCAAAACAGTCCATCCGAAATTATGCCTTCACAGTTAATTATTGAATTCATTGATTCTTATAACTATAATTTGTAATTCTTGTAAATATTATTTCTGTATATTCTTTATTAAACATAAAAATAAATTAAGTTTTTTAGTAAAAGTTATTTTGATTCTGCCACATATTTATATCATGATGATCACAGGTAATGTTTGGTAATTAGAAAGTAAGATAAACACAAACCAGCCTTTGAGAAAAGCAATCCAATTCATTAATTCTGGACCAACCAATATATTATAAATCCAAATTTATTTTATTAATTTTTATTAAACATTTCTGGGTAATTATCATCTGTAATTATCCAGTGGCATCCCGAATAAAATTTTAAAATCCCAAAAGGTAACATTTCAGTTGAAAAATGTGATTCGAAAATTTTCACAATCGAAACATATTCCTTAATCTTAGGTATGTTGGTAAGTTAAGAGGTCCTCAGAGCCGAGAGTGTTTGTGCGTTGTAGCACTCTCATGCCTAGTGAGACCATTCAGGGGAAACTCGCGACATTGGCTTAGTCAATTTTTTTTTTCAATTAAACTATTGAATAAAAACAATCAAAAATGTATAATTTTCAAACTGAAAATATTCTCGGAACTCCTCGAACAAAAAAAGCTATGAACAGTTTGTCTAGTTTTTGGAGTTAAAAAATAAAAAGATTTAGACAGATTCAAATTGATGTCGCTTACTCGTCCCACGGTGCGTCAGTTCAAATCCGGTCTGGGAAGATTCGACTTCAATTTCATGGCGGACCCACGGAATGAAACTCGACCTTGCCACTATGGTTAGAATAGGTTTGGTTGTAGCTCTAGAACTGCTATGTTCCTGGCCTCGCGTTTCTACGGCGAGTAAGGGGTTCCAGGAATCGCATTTATTTGTATTTATATGTATTTATATCGGTCCCAGAAGGGAACCGATCAACTTAAAATATATTAATGATGTATTTAAATGTTAGATACCACAGACCCCCTACTGTAGTATCCTAGATTGAACCATATACTCTTTATTGGATTTCCTTTCTAAAGGTATCATGTTTATAAATGTACTATTTGTTTCTATTACTAATTGGTGGCATGCAAGGTAGAATGTAAAAGTACTACGTTGGTTTACTAACTATTATATTTACAAGCTTAAATAAAACCAAAAACATCTATATACAAAATAATAACTAAACCTATATACATAATGAATAGTTAAGAATCATACTGGAGGAGAATGCTTGATGTTTGATTAAAGTTACGTGTTATATTGATTATATTAATTAATGATGTATGGTTGCCAACACAAATTTACATTAGTATAACTAAATGCTTGTTACCACTTAGCTGGTCCTTCATAGTGTTTCTTGGTGTTTCTAGCCGTCATATCTGGATTCCCCGTCTCTGCTCTCCTTCAGCGTCTAGTCCGTCCATCAGCTCTCTCCGGCTGTCTTCGTCTTCCTCCCTCGACTCCCCCGCTTGAAGTCCCAAGAGCAAGTGTCCTCTCAGCTCCAGTTCCCAGAAGAAGTGTCCAGTCCAAATTCTCTATTTCCCACCTTTTTTCATCCCCCTCTCTTTTGGCAGTCTTTTTCCTGATTGGCTGAATATTCTCAGCCTAAGGGATGACCACGCCCTCTCCCCCAGGCCAAGGTACAGCAGCAGGTACAGACTTAGGTAATTCTGGTGGAAGGTGTGAAAAGGTCTTTTGGGATCCTTTTTAAACACTCAGTTGTCGGTCTTTGTCGGTGGTCCTTAAGGGTTTTTATTACCACTTACAAAAGGTTGTCCTAATGGGTTACCCTCAGTCAGGTACCGCCAGATGTGGCCACTTATTTTTATTTATACATTTAAAATAATTATTCCACCGGCGGTCTTTACAATACATAGCAGAACCAACTCCCTCCCCCTCCATATGCAAGAAATGGTGGGTAGACAGTAATACAATAAAAGTGTAGGCAAGTTAAAGTAAAAATAAATTAACTACCGAGTTGTTTCATCATATTTTGTCCTTGTAGGGGTGCATCGTATTATTATATATAGTATATTATTATTTGCGCATATAATCCAAATAAGATGGCATAAAAGAAAGGCAATATTAAATTTTAATCAAAATATATACGACACAAGATCCGCACGGAATTTCAATATAAAAGAGAATATTTAATCTGGTCCTTCTTCCCTCCAGTTAGTGTGTTTGTCCCTTTTGGCAAAGCCTGGAATTCTTTCCCTCTAACCCTCTTCTGTTGTTTTACAGCTAGAAATTACTTTTCAGTCCGATTCTTAAGCTTTTTGAAAAGCTTTTTTTATCTTTTTAATGGCTGAGAGGAGAACCAATTAACGATAAAAAAACAACAGTGAGGTGTTATTTTATCCCGACTGTTTCCTGACTGTTTTTCCATGAGAAACTCAGCAGGTGATCTACAGAACAAGACACCGTTTTAAGAAAATAAACAGCTTTTCTTTATTAAGGGAAAAAAAGAAAAGAAAAAAGAGTTAGATGTTATTATAAAAGAGCTTCAAGAAAAATACTAAGAAGAATTGAATGGGTTATTTCATAAACATATGTGACGTTTTTCATGCTTTAAAACTAGCTAAAATATTATTTTATTATAAAATTTTCGTAAACAAAACTTAAAAATTGTATACGGAGTAAAAAATTATTCTTCATAATATTTATGTAATATGTTTTCTTACATTCAGTGCAGATAAGATAATAATAATAATAAGTAATACAGAGTCAGTGCAGGGGAGCAAAGAAGAGTAAGAGGGAATAAGACCCATTGATCAAATACTCGCTGTCCAGTCAAATTACCTATATTAACAAATT